>WBMZ01009298.1:91845-268495 GCA_013400975.1 Atrichornis clamosus | reverse complement strand
CACCCATCCTGGGATTCTGGGAAATGAAAATGTTGATTAATCCTGTAGGCCAAACCTTTCTCACTAACAGGTAAAATCTAATATTCTCCTAGTAGGTGTTTTGCCTATTAGAATGCAAGAGGTGGTGGACATTTATGACATGTTAGAGCACACACAGAGTTCCTTAGGCAACAGCACTTTTCTGGCTATCACGGTGTCCTCAGAAGCCCTTGATTTGTATGCAAGATTCCTTCATTTGGCTTTTCAACTACAGCATCTTACAAAGAGAAAAAAGCAACTTTATTTAAGCCTGGCATAACTGTACAGTACATTAGGTCAGGTATCCACATTAAATCTGGGGATGCCCTATGGGATAGTCAAAGGACTGCATCATTTTAATAGCTCGTGGGCTTTTTGCTCCATGGATAAAACGTAAGCTTTTATTAGCAGGCAGCCTGTTCCTTTACTTCCTGCATGTGGGCAACTTGTCTTCGATACAAAGATCTTAAAAACACCAGTTTTATTTTCTTAAACTATTTCTCATAATGGCTAAAGTCACAAAAATATCTCTGCCTGTGCAGCATATGCTTGATTTTTCATGTGCCACATATGCAGTCTGGTCGACACATTTAAGTCTTTTTTTTCCTTTATTTTTTTTTACTTCTCCCCCCTGTTACAGATGGTATCATATGATTTGCATAATTTTATAGTACTGCCTTCATATGGATTTTCGTGTCCTAGGATCAGCGTATGTGAACCGTAGCTGATTATGTCAAAATTAACAATGTGTGTTGAACCCAGTAATCTGATTGAGACCGTGGCCTTATTTTTATCAGATTCCTCAAGTGACACAGAGATCATCTTCTTTGCAGTAAAATTATTGCTGGTTAATCTAAATTTAAATTTAACAAGCTGGTGTAAGATGGCAAAGTCTGGATAAACAGGTCTTTCCCTCATTCCAGTTTGTCTGTGTGCTGTGCTGAGGTTGAAGAAACTGTCAGATTGGGAAAGATGACTGGACTGTCCAGTATATCTTGGAATATGGCAAAAGTGCTGAATTTGAGATCAAGATCACAATTTGAGACTTGCAGTGTGAGTTTAACTTATAATATTTTAAAATACCTTTAACAGTATTGAATCTGAAATATAACTGGAACATAAAATATAAATTTTCATTTTTCCATTATAAAAACTGTAGCTTGTTTGATATTCAGAACCTTGAAGGATTTTTTGACTTTCTCATCTCCCAAGCTCTGCACTGATACATCTAATCTGGAAATTTGCAGAAAACTTAATGATGCTTTCCAATATTTTCCTCTTACAAACTCAAATTTAAGAAAGATTTCTTGCTACAATGAATTTGATGTTATTTCTAAATTTCTGGAGTTTGCGTGATTGTAATTTTGACTTTAATATATTTTTTATGAGTTCTGGAAGCCTAAAATCATGATTATTTCTGTTGTCCTGCTACTTGGAGTGAACGTGAAAGTTTAGAGATGATCAAATCTTGCAAAACATTCATACAAGGATTAAAAGTAAAGGAGCAGTTCTGTAACCTCAGTCACACTGAAATGGAGAGGGTTTTATAAAAAGTGAAGTATTTCTCAGTGCCAATAAAGCTGGCAAAGTCAAGATGTGTATCTAGGCAGGTCTGTGAGGGGGAGCATAGCCAGCAGTTTCTTTGGATAAATGAAGGAGGTGACAGTTTGGGCTCATTTGGGTTGATGCAAACCAACCTATTTTTGAACATACCCTTTCTTTGAGTGGTTAGATTTGTTTGGGGGTTTTGTTCGTTTTTCCAGCCTTAGAGCCAGACAGTAGTGTCTGCTGGAAATATGTGCACTTTTGAGGCTGGCTTCGAAACAGGGCATGGAATTTAGACACAATAAAAAGAAGTTAAGGTCAGAAGTGGGGAAGTACAGGAAAATTAATGTTGGCTTTTGGGCGCAGTTGTGAAATAGGAAGTGAAAAACAGTGTAGAAAACTATGGAAAAATACCCTTGGATCTCCCAGATGATGGTGTGTATATGATATGTTTAATGAGAAAATTGATTAAGAGCTAGCAAAATGCAATTGGACATGCTGAGAGCAATAGGTAAACCAGATAAAGTCCTGCTAGAATGGAAACCTGTGCAGAGATCGGAGAAATGGGGAGTTGCTGCTCTCTCAAGCAAAAGAGAAAACCTCTGATCTCATTTTCATAACTGTTACAATGAGCAAACAACTAAAGCCATGTTAATTCTCTGCAATGCAATTGTGCTAATTGGGTGGTTGGTAGGCTTGGCTGCATGGAGGAGAGTCCTTGTAAGGCAACACTGGAATTCTGATTTACTCTTGGGATTATCAACCCAAGGTATTTGTGACACTGATGATTTCCCCGTGTCATGTTTGTGCTGCATTAATGGTTAAGTCCATTCACCTCCAGTCCTGGGGCACCTCAGGGCTTCTCATGACAAGAAAGATGCTGAGGGGCTGGAGCGTGTCCAGGGAAGGGAACGGAGCTGGGAAGGGGCTGGAGCAGCAGGAGCAGCTGAGGGAGCTGGGAAAGGGGCTCAGCCTGGAGCAAAGGAGGCTCAGGGGGGCCCTTCTGGCTCTGCACAAGCCCCTGACAGGAGGGGGCAGCCAGGGGGGGTCGGGCTCTGCTGCCAGGGAACAGGGACAGGAGGAGAGGGAACGGCCTCAGGCTGGGCCAGGGACTGACAACCCTTTCCATGATGAAATTTTCCCTAATATTCAACCTGAACTTCCCCTGGCACAACTTGGGGCCGTTTAAAGATGTGTGGACGTGGCACTTGGGGACATGGTTTAGTGGGACTTGGCAGGCCTGGGATACCAGTTGGACTCGATGATCTTAAAAGTCTTTTTCAACATAATGATCCTGTGATTCCATATGGAACTTATGTGTCTCGTATATCATGAAGGAGGGCAGCTTCTATTCCAGGAAGTGTCCACACTTTTGTAGATTAGTGAGGGAAGGAGAATATCCTCTGTGGCTGAAAGTAATAATTAATTTGCTATATTCTTAGTTAGAAAATATGTATTTTTATGTTTCCAACATCTAAAACTGTTATCTATATATGTTAAATATAGTGAATGAGTGCTTTGTAAATTTTCACACAAGAAGGATCAGGAACAGCAAATCACCCAGATTTCTTTTAGCTGGACATTGAAAAACCCCATATCCTGAGAAGTTCAAGGCAATCTAAGCTTTTGCTCTCTTACATGCTGAGATAATTTACATGTGTCTTTAAGATCACAGTGATTTGGGCGATTAACATTTTTAAGTCCAATTAACACCAAATGTTATCAAAAACCTTTTGCAAATTGCAATTTGCTGCTGCAAAGAGCAAGGACAAAAATGAGCATTTGGTTTCCTATTTGCAGCCATAACTCAGTGACATAAAAACGTGGGCATTGTGTTTTGCAGGAACTTTATCTCTGGAAGCATATGGGAATGGCTAAGCATGAGAATTTGGGGTGAACCCACGTTGATTTACAGTAATCACAGGCTTTCTTTCATTTTAACATCTAGGTGCTTCTGTATCTTTCATTCTTCATCAGAGAAAGTGTAGATTCAAGTAAGATCCTGATTCTGCCTATGATCAGTTCAGTTTTAGTGTTTTTGAGGGAGGTTTTCAAGCAGAGAGGGTGAACTCCATGTCTGACAGGTTACTGCTAAGTTGGACTCATTGCTACCTCAAAGATCTCTCTGTCATCATTTTCTTCTCTTGGACCATTTGACATCAGTGGGGAATTGGAGGAATTTTGCACAACCTGTTTTACTGTGGTTTTGTTTTATTACAAATGTAGCTGCACATTCCTGAACCCCCCACACAGATTTTCCAAAATCCAAAGATTATTTAGGGATGGCTTTGAAACTGTAACTTGGCCGGTTAAAAGGCTGCTTTTTTTTTGGCTGAGATTCTGGGGCAGAACTTGATAGTAACGAGTGCTGGACAGTATCCTGGTAGTCCCAACACCTGCGTGTTCATAGCTGCTTTGGAAAAGCAAATTTTTCCACACATGGTGGAGATTTAAGGGCAAGTGACTGATGCCAGTAAACAGACACCAAATAACAGAAGAATTTCTCAGGAGAATCATCTTCCAAAACTGGCAGCTATAAAGGAGGGAGTTGCATGAGGATGTTATATTTATAAAGAGCAGATTAAGAGAAAACAAACAAAATTTGCCAAGAAATGTAACAAAGGTGGGAGAGGGGGATGGACACAAAATAACAATGACAGCTCCAGAATATTTAGGAAATATGTTGTGCTGACTGATCTGTTGTGAAAGGGGCAGATATCAGGTTCAAGTACAGGGTTGTGATTTGATATGGGGAAGAGAGGGTGGGAGATAACCCCAATTCCACCGATTCTCTGACTGTGCAAAGGAACAAAAGGTGTGTCTCACTACTCTTAGCCAGAGCTGAAATCAGTATCATAGACTACAACTCTCAGAATGTTAAGGAGGGAGAAGGAAAGAAAAGAAGCAGCAGATCAGGAAAGCTTACAGGAGTTGAGGTGTACCCAACCAGCAATTTTCAGATGATTTTATGTACAGTCTCCTGTCACTGTCCACTTCAAATCATCATTTGTGGCAGTGACAACCAGTATACACTCAGGGAAGCAGAAATCAAGAGAAATATAAAAATTCTTTAGGATGAAACCTTCAAAACAGGCAAATTTAAACAAACCACTTTCTCAGGCTGTTCTGGATCCATAGGAATAAACTTTTTCTCAGTCATCTGCCCATCTTTCAATTAAGGGCACCTTTATGCCAGTAAAAATGAATACCTAAATAGCCATAATCTCCTGAATGACACAATTTCAAATACTGATTTTTCCACATCAGCTACAGTTCAAAATAATTTCCCCATGTGTCAATCGCAGGAAGTTATTTTTAGAGGCCTCTTAGAAAATGAGGGGAGATGGTTTGAAGATGCCATGGGATACTGAGCACAGACCGGCGTACTCAGTTGAGTGGGACGTGGTGCTTTGCTCCCAAAGGGCAGAGGTCCCTGAAGGGAGCGTGGAGGGGGATCCCACCACGCAGGGAGTTGTGCTGTGTGAGAGCAGCAGGGCCACCTGAGTGCTCAGGGAAGGAACGCTGTCCTGTGCTGGATCTCTTTAAATGTTTCATAGAATTACAGAACATCCTGATTTGGATGGGATCCACAAGGATCCACAGGTCCAGCCCCTGTCCGTGCCCGGACCCCCCAGCAATCCTCCCGTGCATCCCTGGGAGCGCTGTCCAGAGGCTCCTGGAGCTCTGGCAGCCTCGGGGCCGTGCCCGTTCCCTGGGGAGCCTGGTCAGTGCCCCAGCCCCTCTGGGGGCAGCAGGAGCTGTTCCTGCTCCCCAGGCCCTGCCCTGGCCCAGCTCCAGCCGTTCCCTGGTGCTGTCCCTGGTCCCGGAGCAGAGCTCGGAGCTGCCCCTGCGCTGCCCCTCGGGAGGAGCTGCAGCCCCCGCTGAGCTCTGCCCTCAGCCTGCTCTGCTCCAGCTGAGCCAGCCCAGGGCCCTCAGCCGCTCCTCGGGTGGCCCCTGCAGGCCCTGCCCATCCTCCCGGCCCTCCTCGGCACACTCCGCAACACCTTCAGGGCTTTCCTGTGTCCTGGTGCCCAAATATAAGTATATAAATAAATGTGTGGAAATCATCTTACACCCCTGTAGAGAAACATTAGAACCTTGATTACTGATATCTTAATTTGTTGTTTCTCTTCTTCCCCATGGTTCCCAACTAGATTTCTGTGCTCTAAAAGAAGTATCATATAGGATATGATGTGAATTGTGTAGACTCATACAGTACATAATAATGAACTGAAAGTGTGGGAATGGAGGACCTCCAGAAAGTGGATAGATACTGATGAAAGCTTTCCATGCTGTGGAATATTTTTCCTCCTTTTCTTTTAGTTGCCTCCTCTTTTCATTTCCCTGTGGTCTCCTTCTTGCCTCATCTACATAAATCTGGAAATAACACTATTACTCTGAAATGCCAGCTAGTGTTTCTCATCTCCTTTTAAAACATGTGCAAAAGTAACGGTGCCACTTAATGAACCTTTGTGCTGTATTTCCTGATAACCCTGTTC
This sequence comes from Atrichornis clamosus, assembly GCA_013400975.1. NCBI lineage: Eukaryota > Metazoa > Chordata > Aves > Passeriformes > Menuridae > Atrichornis > Atrichornis clamosus. The sequence goes on along the minus strand of WBMZ01009298.1, from coordinate 262,433 downwards.
ACTGAATAATTAATTCTTGTGCATGTTTTCTATTCAGAGCTATTTAATAAGGTTTGAAAATGGGGAGCACGTGTCATCCAAAAGGGTGGATGCTAAGCACCTTGCAAAACCTGATCCCAGGAAACTATAGGAAAAGGGGAAATAGGGTTCTTTGAATATTGAACAGTTATTTTTGCCTCTCTCTGCATCATGGAAATTCTCATATCTCCAGCATCTGCACCTTTAAGTAAAGATAGGCTGCAACTCCGACCCTGTGGAATTTTCTTAGTGGCATCTCTTAGTTTTTGAATGCAAATGCTGTGATTAAATAAATTTTTCTCATTTTTAAAAATATTATTCCTGTTGTCTGTCCCTTTATATTTAAAGTAAAATAACTTGAATCTCAGTGTATTTCAGAGCTGTTCCAAACAGCCCTGTCAAAATTCTCCTTTTAAAAGAAGTGGCAGTAGATGCTTGTACTCTTGCAATAATTATAGTAATGATCCATTTAAACTTATACCATTAAGTATTTTAGATTTCTCTGTTGAATCTTCATCAGGGTCATGCTGTTAGGAGCCAAAAGCAAACCCCAGGAGACAAAAAAAAAATATTGTCAAAGATAATTTTGGTGTGTGCCGGATTACTGGGTGTGTTACAAATGACAAGCAGTTTATATCCAAATCACAGAGCCCAAAGACGAGGCAAACACGTGCTGGGAGCTCAGGGGAATTCAATGTCACCGTCTGGGACATGATAAAGTAACTTCCTGCACTCAAACTTGTTAAGTAAACAACTGCATTATGTCTTTTCTCACTCTGCCTTTCAGTTCCACTCAGACTTCAATTGCACATGAGGGAAATCTGGCTCCCTGGTCCTAAGCAGTCCCTGGGGTGTGCAGAAACCAGCCCCAGCAGGATTGGCATTCGGAATGTGCGCTGGATCATTCCCTGGGGGAGCAGAGAGCTGCTTTCCCTGGGATCCAAGGTCTGTATGGGGTTGTGAGGATGGCAAGGACAGCTATGCCCTTGTCACTGTGTGATTAAGTCGGAGAAAGACAAGATGCCCAAACTGCAGGTCAGGGCACAGACGTGCTTGGTCTCTCAGGGGCTTGTAACCAGTTCCTCACTCCCAGCTTACACCAAATACCAAAAGGGCCACATTAACTCTTAGGTCTTCCCAGGCTAAAATCTGCTCTCTGCAGTGAGCCTAAAAGGTGGGGAGATAGTGAAAGCCAGAGGCATTGCCATCCCTTGTGCTATCTGGTATTAACCAGGATTCCATCCAGTGGCGCTAAATGGGAGTCACAGGGAGACCGAAAGCCTTGGCTGAATTACTTTCAGCTGGCTTCCATGTGGTCAACCCCTGATTCCTGCTGAATTCCCCCCAGCTGAAGTTCCTGGGCCTAAAATAACATTCTTAATCTCCCTCATCATATTCAAAACTCATTTTGCTGTAAACCACCCCCTCAGCCTGGCCCCAGTGATTGATGGAGTGTTCTGCCAAAATTTTTCACCCCCACCCTGGCTTCTTTACATGGACTGTTCTCCTCCAGGGATGCAGAAATGGTGAGGAAAAGCCAGGCTGCAGTGGGTAATTCAGTCCTGTGCCCTCAGCAAGTGGGAACTGAAAACAACCTCATTGAGGAATGTGAAATCATCTGAGGTAATGCCTCCTGATACCACAATAAAAACGTGGTGATAAAATTGTTCTTCATAAAGAAGAATAATATTAATAATTTTAAAGACTTCTATATCCAGTTTAAACTTAAATGAGCCCTTTATTGCTCTCCTGCAAAGCACAATCAAGGAGCTCGTGCTCTTCCAATAAACTCCAGGGTTCTTAAAAAGAGTTTAGTCATGGACTGTTCCTGCAGGGAAAATATGGAGGTAAACAAAAGTGATTTTTTTTATTTCTTTACTTTTATTTAGAACAACGTATGCAGATGAAAAGTAGCTTTGGTAGCATCACCTCCTTCTACTGAAAACATCTTGTTCTCAATTTTGAAAATACAGGGGAGGGGAGCCTGCTCTGTGTTATGGAATTAGTGTGAGTAGTAAAACACAACTGCTTCCTGACAAGCCTGGAACGTTTTATCAGCCCTCCCTGAGCCTGGGCAGTCTGGGCTGGGTATTTACTGGTTCTGTCTCCCTCGAAGCATTTGCTTATAGAAGCAGCTCTGGTCTGCATCAAAGGGCAGGAGCTTTGGAATGTGATAATAAATAAATAAATCAGTGCTAATGAAGCCAGTGGTGACTGCCTGGCGTCCCCTTCCCTCCCCCCAGACTGGTTTATGCAAAGCCACGGCTGTGGAGTCCATCAGGAGGTGTTCAGGTGACAACAGTCAGGAGCAGAAAGGATTGCAGCAGCCTCACTTTTGTTTTCCCTCTGAGTTTAGAAACCTTGATGTTTCATTTTCTTCTCCTCTCCCTGTTCTTTTCCTAACTGGTCCATTTTTGTCAGATGACACCAATGCTTTATTTTCATGGAGAACTCATGATTTATGGTGATTAGCCTTATATTAAAAGGCAATTCTGTGGGGGGTGTTTGTTTGTTTATTTTGAGGAAGGTTTGGGTTTTTTTTCCCCTTTCTCTCAATAGACTCATTTTTCATTTTTATTAAAGTATTTTCTTGGGGTAATCCAAAGCTGTGTCCATCTGGTGTTTTGTGGGTTGGATGGGTGATTCCTGAGGAAAGAGTCTCTCAAGCTGCTAAATTATTTTGGAGATTTTCTTGGTAGACAGTATGTACCCAACAACCAAACAGCATAAGCTGCTCTTGTGTCTAGGACATTCTAGAAATAGGATTGCCTTGGGATTGTAGATCTATACCGGGTCAAAAATAAAATCCTGACGTCTTGGATATCAATTAAAAAACTTACATTCATTTAAAATGAGCTGTGATTTCACTTTCTACTTTTGCATCCTGGTTACACTGATCTTTTCCCCACCGAACCTGAAAAAAAAATCATCTCCTCAGACACAGCTACATGGCAAATCTTGGGGAATATTTGCTGTGTGGACTAATGGAAGTGTTCACTAGCAGGAATAAAACACTTAGTTTTTCTAAAACCACTGAACAACACTGCTTTGAGTAAGTTTACCACTATGAACCTCAGTTTAAAGGGAGGAAAACTGAAGAGCAAATTTTGGTAAAGAAGTTGCCAAAGAGGCCTGGAAAACTGGTAGCAACTTCTCGTGTCTGAATCATGAATGCAGTGTTTGTTCCATAGGATAAAGCCCCTGTAGCTCTTCCCTGACCAGAAAAGACATTGGACAGGCCTCTAGTATCAGTAACAGCACACTGGCAGGAAAAGAAATAAAAATAAGTATAAAAACATCACTTTCAAAAACTTTTTTTAGATAAATGCCTCTAGCTCCTTATTCCTTATATCAATATTCGAACAAAGAGACCGATAGTTCCAACTTTAAAAAGAAATCATAATAAACAAAATCTCCCACAATGTCAGCTCAGTGTCCCTTACAGCATGTCATGTGGGCAGCAAGATTGGTGGTTCTGATATCTAGATGTTTGTAAGGTCTTTAATCAAGACATTCTTCCAACTCATAATTCAACACCACAGAGTGAAATGCAGAAGGTAATTGAAGCTGATTGATAAAATATGGATTTCCTTTCCATGGAAGAAAGTTAAGAGTACTTAAGGGGGAGAAACCCCAGAGCATTTGTAGTTCAAATGAAAAATATGCTGACATATTTCTTCCAGGAAAAAAATAAATAAAGATAAAAGCTACAGGAAAGAGTAGGTGACAATAATTAGTTTGTTGTTTTAAATTAGGAGGTCTCCTGGGCCAGATGTTAGTTGTCAGGGAGTGATGCCCCCTCCTGAGACACGTAATGAAACTCAGATAGCCAGGGGCCTTGGGGGAAAAAAAAATAGGCTCAGTGTTTGGAGATGTCATTTTATTACAATGTTCTTGCCTTTTGCCTGAAGCATCTTGTGACTGGGGATAGAAGGAAAAAGGGAGAGAAGGAGAGCATGCAGGGATTGATGGAGGGGATGTAGGCAGGATTTGTATTCCATCAGGGTCTGGTCAGCAGAGCATGCAGGTTTAATTAGCACGGGGAGCGAGGCAGGCGCGCTGGCTGTGCCACCCGAGAGGGGCAGCCAGGCACAATCCCGGGCTGTCCCGAGGAGCCGGCACGGCTGTCTGGGCTCCTTGCCATGCAGGGGACACCGGCCAGAGACACATCAGCAGAATTACCCGCATCTTCTCTGCCGCTCACTGTCTGCTCTTATTAGGCGGCACAGTCCACGGCTCTCTCTGCATCTCGGAGCTCTGCCTGCATCAGCTCCAGCCCGCCTGGCACGGCATTCCAGGCGCTGGGATGCTGGGACAGGGCAGCTCGGGGGCTCCAGGGCATCCCAGGGCGTTCACCATCCCCAGCACCACACCCGTGCCAGCCCAACCTCGGGGGCACCTCGGTGTCCTGTGCCGAGCTGCCCCCGCTGCCCGGCCACCAGCAGCTCCTCCGGACTGTCCTGACATCCCACGGCTTTGGATCATGGTCCGCACTAATCTGGGCCCGTGAGAACAAACGCTGCTACAAGATTTGCTTCAGAGGTGACAGCTCAGTTGGTGCTTTGCTGCTCAGCTCCTGCAGAGCACACGAGCACAAAATAGCCTTGATAAAGCCATTCCAATTGCAGCAGATCAAAGCCTTCATTTTTGTCACCAGCCGCATTTATACCATTTACATTTCACTTTTATTCATGTCTCTGCATTTTATTTCTGCGGTAGAATAAGGACAAATATTAACCTGATTTCACATGAGGGATAATACATTTTCTAGCATTTGCATGGGGTTGTGCTAACCTATTAAAATATTTTTATGCTTCTTGAGCTGCAAATGCTAAGAAATATGATGGATATAGAAATATATATAATTTCTGCAAAAGTTCTGTCATTCAAAATTATTTTCCAAGATTTAAGTGTTTCAGAGCCAATTAACTTTGAAAACAGCATTTGCATTTACTTTATCTCAGTGGGGTGAAAGACTGAGTTGTTTTTGATTTATTCTTGTTTATGGAATGATTGAAAAATAAATCTTTTTAAAAATGACTCATTTAAGGTGCCCACATGATGCACATTTTAGTATCTGCTCTAAAAGGTGTGCCGGCAGCATTCTGCATTTTAACAGCTTCTAACTGGTTTAATAAAGTGCAGTTTACATTTGTGACTTCCCAGCATGAGCACTGTATTGTTTCAGATGATGCAGCTGCTTACTTTTAATCAAATGACAATTTAAAAGACATAAAGACATACCTCCATCTCATTCCCTGGTTGGAAGTTCAGCACACAGGAATTAAAGAAGGAATGTTACAGCAGATTATGGCACTTGTAATCTCTCAATTGGCTTCTGGTGGTGTTATGAGATCCTTTTCATAAACCCACCTGCTGTCCAAAAGTTACAGGATTTTTCCATTAATTATATCAGATTACTTCAAGTTTACATAATGGTTTTCTGGGACTCTATCCTGGCTGCACTGGGAGTAGAAAATGCCCAGGACCAGGAATCCCTGGGTTTGCAGATTTCTAAGAATCAGAAGTTAATTAACCCTAGCTATTCCTAGTTAGTTGAAGGAATTCTTTAAATACCGGAGTGAGAGTGAACCATCCAGATATATTCCATATAGTCAAACCTCCCATCTTGTTGCTCATTATGATTATTTTGTAATGTTGATAACTGCTTTAATCTCTCAAACACGCAGCTAATTGGACAAATCAGGGGTGAGCCTATGGGCATTTTGGGATTTTATTTAAATTGCTGTTTACCTGGAGAATTTTTTGGAGACAGCGTTATAGTCAGAGTAAAGTTTTAGGAAGTGCTCACATGATTGAGAAGTCTGTATTTCATTCTAAAAATTGACTTTGACACTCCTAGGACTGCTTGAAAATCCAGATAATTTTGAAGGCATTTATATATATAAATAGGAATTGTATGTGGAAAATAAATGCTGTGGAATCCCTTTCAGCTGAAAGTTGTCAAGCAAGATGCAGTCCATGAGAAGAGATTGAAAAGACCAGTGACAAGCAGGACTGGGTGTTTTGAGCCTTAGCACATATTTTGGAGCACAATATGTCACAAAGGTTTAGGCAGGATAGCCAGACCCTGGCTTGACTCTCTAGTGCATTATTTCTTCATGTGGAAGGAGCACCCCCTGATTCACTGCCACTGTCAACTCTGCAGCAAAGCAGAGCTAAAGGCAGTGATGCTTGGACTTTTTTTGGGTTTTTTGGCTGTTTAATTTCCATATGGGAATGAAGAGTTTCTTCAGGCATTCCACAGTTCTGGTGGCAGTGCTGGGAGTGTCTGGAGGCTTTGATCTGCTCAGATGCTGTGATAAGATGGGTGCACTCCCTCAGAGCAATGAACTGCCTTGCTTTCGTCTTTCTCCATAGGAAATGTGTTCATTCCCCTGGAGAATGTGGGAAAGCATACAGCTAATAGGAGCTGTGTGAATATTCACGGGGATTGTCCTGGCTGGCTTTTCTGTTGCTTACTTTGTAAATGTATAAGAGGTGATTGGGGCTTTAACATTTCTCGTACAGGAATGCCTCGACTCAGTCGTTGTCTAACTGTTCTGTAAAATTCCTTGCTTTTGTTTTCTTTTCCTTTTCTCTCCCTCACTTCTTTCCCCAGTGTTTATATCCAGATGAAATCCTGCCACACTACTCTGCTGCAGTTTGACTTGTAGTGCTCAGGCTGCAGGTTGGGGGCAGCCTCCTTTCTCATTTTGACTTTCGTTTTTCCTTCCTTTTGTTTGCTCATTCTTACGATGTGTCAGAGGAGAAGACAGCTTGGAAGTTCTCTCTTACAGTTAGAAGCAAAAGCCCACCATAAATTACATGTTTATTCCTGCTTGCTTTGTTTCACTCTTCTGGATTTCGTGAATATGCTGAAAATGTCTGATGAAACAGAAACTTTTATGAACTTTTCAAGAGTTTTGGTTTTTTAGGTGAATATTCCTCAATTGCCTGTTTCTAGCGACTGAACTGCAGTTGTTCTCAGCTTTTGCTTCTTTTTTTCTCTTTTTGGTGTAGTCTAAAACAGACTGTTGGGCTGAAATATCCCACCCCACCCACACAGACAGCAGAGGTCTCTGCAAATTCTTGAATGGCCTTCATGTGTGTTCTGCCTATTCAGTCCTGATGCTAGTTTTGTTATATTAAAGGGAAGAACAATGTTTATATTTGAAGGAACAGGATCAGCTTTTCCCAAAATCTCCAGTTATCAAAGGACACAGAGTTATGGCACAGTTTAGACACTGGTCTAGTTGCAGTGCCGTAAATAAGCTGCTACTACAAGAGGTTTTCCTTTGTGCAGCTGAAAATGATGGTTGGAGGAGTTTCAAAAGAGTCTGCATTCCCTATGCTCATTTTCTTTTGGTGGGAGTGAAGTCCTTAGACCTCTTAAAGAGCTGCCTCTTCCCCTGCTGTTTCACACCCTTCTTTTCAGTGCTGATAACCCATCTAAGCATTGTGATGTCATTTCTCACGGTGGATTCTCTCTGCTTCTGCTTGTACTGGAAGTGGTGGAAGATTTGGTGGATAAAGGAGAGGGCCTGTGTCTCTGAAAGCAGGAATAAAACCAGGCAAAGAGAGAGCACGGTTTGAGCCCACCTCAGTTGTCCTGTTGGTACTGGACCTCGCTAGAGGTGGCCAGTGCCACCAGAGACCTGACCAGTAGAGCAGATCTCACCCAGCCTCCCCCCAAAGCCTGCTGTTTGTGGGGTACCCTGTGTCTCCTTGTTCCCCTTGCTTTTCTCACCATTCCTCTCAAGTACTTGGAGCAGGGGAACCTCTCTCTCTCTGGGCGCCCCTTTCTCCTCACTTTAGTGCCTGTGTGAAAGTTTGTGATGAGTTATCCAGACCAGGCAGAAATAATGTGGGTATCTCAGGGACTGTCAAAGATCCCAGTGCCCTGTAAAAATACGGAGTGAGCCTTCAGATGGTGTTATGTTGATTGATTTGTAGCTTCTGGGAATTTTTGGAATTTTGTGAAAATGCCTAGGAGCCATTGTGTCCTTTAGAGATGTGGTGACGGTGACACCTGGAGTGATGGAGCTGCTGCAGCAGGAGGGGTGGAGGTAGCTGTGCACCCACTGTAAAGGTGCCTGAAGGAGCCAGCAGGAAGGATGGAGAGAGGGTATTTACAGGGGTCTGAAGGGACAGGGCAAGGGGGAATGGCTTCACACTTCCAGAAGGCAGGGATAGATGGGATATTGGGAAGAAATTCTTCCCTGTGAGGGTGGTGAAGCCCTGGCACAGGTTGTACAGAGAAGCAGTGGCTGCCCCATCCTTGCAAGTGTTCAATGTATCACAGGTCTAATGATCCTTTGTCAGAAGTGCAAAAATATTAACTCATTTTATTTTATATTTAACTTTCCAGGAGAACTTTTTGTTCTCTAGGCCTTGGGAGAGACCCATTTTTTCATGTGGATCTTATCTCCAATTGCAATTCCAATTCAGGAAATATACATCCCAGCACACAATATATTTTTTAAAGAGAAGTGCCTTATTAAGATGTTTCCTGAGCAGGGATGCAGTTAGGAATGTTTATAATTGCTTTTCTGAACCAGTGCCATGGAGCTTGGCTGCTGTACCACATTCCATAGTAAACCCTCTGATTCCTCAGCATCTCACAGCTTCACCCCCATCCTGTCTCCTCAGCTTCTCCTGTCAGGTTTTTCTGACACAGCACTTGGAGGGCTGTGAAGAAAGGAAACTTCTGATTTTTGGGAACTGAAGGTCCTTGGCTGCCTGCAGCTCTTATTTCAGTGTTGACTCGAGAGCACCACAGGTGGGAAATTGTATGAAAGTATAAAAATATGAGTCTGATACTGCAAATGCTGCCCCAGCTCCTTTCTTCTCTGTATGTTGCAATGACCATCTTGACTGCTTGTGGGTTTCACAAGTCTGCAGCCTGACTTTTCCCTCGGAGTCAAGCCCTGTTCAGTGAGATGGAGGAGAGATGTGACCGCAGCCTGACCTGCAAGGAAGAGGAACAGAGTTGAAAAGGCACTCAGACGTGCTTGGCCTTGGCAAAGTGGGCACCAGATTGAGAGCTGGGGCCACCACAACTGTTCTCTATAGCATTTCATTGGCAGGAGGGTGATCTGTTCAGCAACAGGAAAGTATTTCACACGGTGAAGTAACAGAAAAACAAAATAAAAAACCAACCAGCCAAACATTTTTACTAAGTAGCTTGCCAAGAATTCAAGGAGGATGAAAGCGACAGGTCAGACTGGAAATTCCTTTGTTCTCTGAGCAGCCCCACTGGAAATTTCCCTACAGATGGACTACGATGCTGTGAAGCATTTTCATGCTGTTGGAATAACTTGGAACTAGATGGAACAAAGCAGTGCAGGCTCCAAATCAGCATGTGCATGTGTTCTGGAGTGGAAGGAAGAAAGTTGAAATGAAGAGTTGTTTTTTTTCCTGTCTCCTCTCTAACGCTGTGATTCAGATCATCATCCCCTCTTGTGGCAGCATGGGAGACAAGGAAATGCTCCAGTAACCTGAAACATCACTAATTATCATGTGAGATCCCGGGAGAAGTGGAGTGTGGAGGAGCACTGGAGATTGAAGGAGGGGAGAGTTTCCTCTTTAGCATGTGCTTGCTTTGCTTTTAAAATCATATTTGCTTTCAGATTGTGATGCCAGCTGTCTGTCTAGCACTGGAGTTGTATTTTTAGGAATGTCAGCCCCCCATATTCTCCTAATGATGAGATGCTGCAGTCGTTCAGTCTGAAATTGCAGTGCTATTTTCATGTGCTGCTCAGGGACCAAATGCATGTCCCAGATTGCAGGTAGCAGGAGGGACATGGAGAAGTGGAAATCCACAGGTGGGGTGTTCATGTTTGCCTCTGCTCAAATTCCAGGACACTGCATTGATCCTATGTCACGGTATCATGAGGGGTGAAGGCATATTCTCACTTTTCCAGTGTTGTAAGTGGTACAGTAGAGTGAAGAAAACAGTTGGATCTCAGGGACAAGCATTAAACCCCAGAGCGTAAAGGGCACATCATGTGTGCTCTGTAGGCTGCAGGCAGCCCACGTAGTTTCTCCATCCAGCCCAGCTCTCTCCCTGTGCCTTCTGGGGCCAGGAGAGGACTGTGCAGCTGCTGTTTGACAATGCAGATCGTCTGAGCACTGCTCTTGTTCCAGCTGAGAACCTCCAGAAAATTTTCCTAATGGGATTAACTATCATGGAATCAGAGAATGTTTACAAAGGACCTTAAAGCCCATCCAGTCCCACCCCTGCCATGGGCAGGGACATCTCCCACTATCCCAGGGTGCTCCAAGCCCCGTCCAGCCTGGCCTTGGACACTTCCAGGGATCCAGGGGCAGCCACAGCTCCACTGGGCACCCTGTGCCAGGGCCTCCCCACCCTCACAGGGAAGAATTTCTTCTGTATATCCAACATAAAACCAGGCTCTTTCAGTTTGAACCCATTACTGCCTGTCGTATCCCTATAGTTCCTGCTGAATTGTCCCTCTCCCATTTTCCCTGCAGCCCCTTCAGACCCTGGAAGGGGCTGTGAGATCTCCACACAAACTTCTCCTCTCCAGGCTGAGCAGCCCCAGCTCTCCCAGCCTGGCTCCAGAGGGAAAGAGCTCCAGTTCCTTTATCAACTCTGTAGCCTCCTCTGGACTCACTCCAACAGTTCCATGTCCTTCTTGTGTTTTTTACACAGGTTTGTTTTACAGTAGTCTCTAGAATTTTGTACTGCTTATACCACCTGGAGAAAATGAACCTGGAGCACATGGAAATTTTATTTAAGCAGGATGAAGTGTATAGAGAAGGATCAAGTTTAGAGAGAGCCAGAAGCAAAGTGTTCTATATCTATTCACTGGTTCAGTCATCGTAAATCTTGTCATCTCCAATCCTCACCAGACCCTAATGAGCATCACCTTATTGCAAGAGTCTTCAAAAAAGGGGAGAAATGAGCGTGTGACAACAGGAAAGAACAGATAAAGGGATATTGCATATCAGAGTTGGGCTGCACTGGAAATCATCTGCAATACTTATTTCCAAAGTATAAGGATTATCTCAGTGAAAATCATTTTCCAGTTTGACAATTTCATTTTAGTGTTACTCCATCTACTTTTTAGACACTTGGGAAATCAGTGTAACATTTTACCTCTCCCCATGCCAAAAAGTGAGCTTTTAGATGACTAATTTGCTCTGCATGCTTTTGAAGATGGGCTACACTTAGTGCTTGTTCAGAGTGGAGTTTTTGCATCGCTCCGTGGCCAAATCTTCTTTAATGCAGGTACCGGTGATGCAAAGGAGGTTCTGGTGCAGGTTCTCGGGGATCACCTGCAGTGTCTATTTTTATGTTTTCTTATCAGTGAGACTTTATTGTACCAAGTGAATATCATGGAATGGTTAGGGTTCAAGGGACCTCTGGGGCTTGCCTGGCCCAGCCCCCTGCCAAGGCAGGGTCACCCGGAGCAGGGCACACAGGAAGGTGTCCAGGGGAATTTGAGTATCTTGTGAGAAGGGCGCTCCACAACCTCTGTGGGCATCCTGCTCTAGTCTCTGTCACCTTCAAAGAAGCTTTTCCTCACATTCAGATGGAATGTCCTGTGTTTCCATTTGTGCCCCTTATCCTGTGGCTGGGCACCACTGCAAAGTGTCTGGCCCCATCACTTTAAGATATTTGTGTGCCCTGATAAGGTCTCAGTCTATTCCAAGTTAACAGACCCAGCTCCCTCAGTCCCTCCTCATCAGAGGGATGCTCCATTCACACCTTCATCTTTGCATCCCTCAATACCTGCGATTTCACCTTGAAAGAAAAGTGCACTTTCAAGGCTTGTTTTCCAAAACTCAATATTCAGAAAGGCTGTGATGCTCCTTCTGACATTTTCACCTAAGTACAACCAAATGTGCTCTGCTCTGGCAAAGCGGTGTCAGCACAGCCCCGAGCTGCAAGCACAGAGAGCAGCTAAAACCCTGCCCCTGGAAAACCCCTTTGTGATGTTCGCTGGGCTCATGACCTGGTAAGTGATTAATTAATGTCTCTAGAGAACATTAAAGAAATCAGGTTTTGCACATGTGCCTTGAAGGGCTGTGTGAAAACTCTGCTCGGGGGGTTTTGAGCTTTGGGGTTTTCTGTGAGGGGAAAGGGTGGTCCACAGTATCCCTACAGTTTGCACAGCAACCTAAATTGCAGCACAAAAGGAAGCAGGAAAACCTTGAAAGGTGGATTACCATCAAGTTACCAAGGAATTAACTTCTGGAATTGGGATATTTAGGAGTATTGTAGTGCAAAAGTCTACTTAAGGTTCTGCTGCAGTGATGTGATGAAGGGTCAGACAGATTTGGTCTGAGGGTGATGCTTTCCAGCTCAATAAATATGTTGGTTGGAGACCTCCTGATTATTGTTAAGCCCCAAAGCGCAGTTTTTGAAAGGGTTTGCATCTAAACTGACACCTCAGCATTGATCAGAGCTGATCGACCAATGCTGTGATGGACTTGGAGAAAAATGTGAATAAATAAAGCAAATCCATTGCTGCTTCCCTCAGCAATGGGAGCACAGGAGTGCTGAGCTGCAGGCAGTCACTGGGGTGACTCTCTGGGCTTGGGACATGAATCAGAGTCTAAAAGGGACCTGAGACTGGCTGAGGGTCACAGCTCTGGTGATACCACAGGCACACTGGAAGGCAGTACAGCCCTCGTTAACAGTCTGGAGCCCAAAAAGGGATTTTTGCTGCTGAGAAGGTGATTGCCAAAGCCTACTCTGTGGGGAAATTGGAAAAAAAAAAAAAAGAGGTTTTGTAAACAGGGAGTTGGGTTGCAGAGAAATAAATAAAAGTTGTGGTTTTGGTGCTTTGATCTTTAGAAGTAGCACAGCTATACCTGGTTAAGTGTATGGGATAAACAGGTGGGTTCACAGATATTTGTACTGATGGCCACTTGTGAGGAAAAGATGGGAAAATAACATCTGCAGTATGGGGCAGTTAGAAGGCTAAAAACAGAGATAAGAGTAGAAAATGCTTAATCTTCATCAAGAGACTTTGCTTTGCTACCATTGACTGCTGGCTGGAATGGCTTAATTTAAAAGGTAATAGAACTCTTAATTTTCTCTAAAGATATAGAAAGTTAAATGCTTGAAATGGTATGTGTCTTATTTATTTGGCCTCATTAAGTATTGAGATCTACAATTTCAAACATTGTAGAGTTATTTGACTTCTGTTCTGCTTTGCTCATTTAAAAAAAAAAAAAGGATGAAAAAAATATTCAGGCATTTGTTTGAATTTGTTCATCAGAAGCCCAGTAACGAACTGTTTCTGCTAGCCTTAATAAGGAAAGTAGAGAGTGCAGGTTACTGGGATCACAAGTCTTGGAGTAGTGTGTACAAACTGAAACCTGATTTTTGAGATATATAAATATGGATCAGGAATTATCTCTTTTCTTTAAAATAATGTCAGTCCATGAGGAGAAGATCCAGCTTTTGTCCTTCTGCTGGTTTATTTCAGTGAAGGAGAAACCACATTACTAGTATTTATGTTTGCAGAAGAACTTCCTCCTGCAGCTGTTCTACATTTTTGAGGGCATTTTCCAGCTCTGTTTCTAGCCCTCCCCATGGCTGTGTTGTTCCAGCCCTGACCTTCCCCTCCACGGGCTGCAGGCTGCCTGCCCTTCCCTCCTGAAACCTGTCTTGCCCTGGAACCAATTTCTTTGAAACACCTTTTCTCAGTAACCTCTGAACTCCCACTTTTGCCCCAATCTTGTTTATCTTTCCTCTGGCAGATAATGCATATTTCTGTGTGGTTTCCTAAAGAATTCATGAAATTTTAGCAGTGTAGCTCTCTCTGATAGCTGGTACCAGTTGCACTGTTACTGCCCCACTCGCCAGAGAGTTTTTCCCTCTTTCTGGCTCTGAAGGTTGGGTTTGTTTCAAAGCTGGGTTTGTTTTTTAGTTAAAATCAGGCCTTATGTAAAAGCTCATTCATATGCATAGGTGTTTCACAATCAAATCATTAGTGTTGCTGCTTAACAAATAAGGGGGAAAAATTAGATTATAAGGTTTCCTTTTAGGTGCTTCCATAAGGATTGTGCCTGACAATCCAGCCATGGGAAATTCTAGGCTCATTTAGGGCCTTGGTACTTCTGTTTGGTTTTATAGTTTAGAAGTTTAACGTGTTGGATGATAAAGGAAGGTTAATAACAAAACTGCAGAGGGAAAAATCAAAAAACACCGTGGAAACTCCATGTTCAGAGGTCTCTGGAAACTGATCCAGCATCCTAGACTTGGAGTAGCTGTTTGGTGCTGCTGTGCCCACAGCCTCTGCACAGGGCTGGTGAGGAGTTGTACACAAAGCCAGCAGCTTCAGGAAAAACTCACAGCCAGTTCAGGACCACAATTTGCTTTTCTCCCTGTATTCAGTCGGCAGGAGAGCAGTGGTGCTGAGAACAGGGAGGGTTCATCCCACACGCCTAAGGAGTTTTTCCTTTTTCTGATCTGAACTCTGAGACTTCCTGTAAAAGCATTCAGTTCCTTTTCCATTAAAATGATCTTTTTACTACTTCTGCTAGGACCTGGAGAACACAGAGTGATTTGGTGGTGTGTTGTGAGGCCTATTTGGAATGCAAATATTAGGGAAATGTGCATTTCTGCTAAGGCAGATCCCGCTACCCCGGCACTGCCAGGGCTGCTCTGCTCCCTGCCAGGCCCATTGGAAGCGGATCCCAAAGAGCAGCAGCTCATTGCTGCTCTCAGACAAACTCACTGGGTTCTCTCACAGCCCCATGGACTCAGAAGCTCCCTGAGTTTTTTACAGGTGGTCTTGGAGGTATAAGTGGTCAGTCAGCAGAGCTGGAGTACACAGACATGGAGAGCATATGGACACAGCTGGAATTGCATCTGTTTCTCTTCTCAGTGCTGGAGTTCAGAATCTCCACTCCTTGTGTCACAGTTCCTGACAGGAAAAGTACCATGATCCTGGTTCTCACTGCAGCAGAGTTCTCCTAATCCCCCCACTAATGCAGTTCAGCAGAGTTTTTACTGCAGGATTTCAGCTTTTTTTCCCCTCTGGAAGCAGTCCACCATCTTGTCCCCCAGCTATGGTGGGTGCATTAAGGTGGTTTTTTCCTTTCTGACAGGTTTTGGCACTTTGTGGGTAATTCAGTCGCAGTGTAACGAGGAGTGCAGTGAGACCTCGTTCTGACTGTCACACCAGAAGGCAGGCTCTGCCTCCCCACTGCAAAGGGAAGCTGGGTTTTGTTTGTGACGTGAGAATTATTTTGCCCTCAGCTCTCAGAAACTTCGCACTCCTGTGTTCCTCACAGCTACATGTTCTTAGGGATGTGCCAGCCCTCAAATCAGACGATGGGAGAACTTTTAAAGTCTCAGATGTGCAGCCCTCACCACTGACAGCTGAGAGTCTGGTTCATTTTCCATGTACTGCTCCTTCCTACAATATTCCTGAGAGATTGAAAAGGACTTTTATTCCCATTTTTTTTTCAATGTAGAGGTGGGAAACGCCATCACCAAATTCAGTGAGGATGCTGGTAGAAAAGGGTTAAATGGAGGTCTAGAATCCCAAGTTTTATTCAACTCCCTGATCACAACTGCATCACCAATTAGGAATGACAGCAGGCCACTGAGCCTGACCCTTTTAAAAATACATCAGGTTTATCTTGAAAGTTGTTTTCAGTCTTGAGTTGACTGTTATTGTCCAAGAGAACTCAAATTTTATGTCCTATATATCCAGAAGAAAGCATTTTTGTGAAAAATTGAAATATGCCCCAAAAGCCAATTTCTTGAGATGTAAGAACATTCCAATTGATTGCGGCTCAGTCTGTCAGAGAAAGAAAGTTTACTCAACTCTGCTTGTACAGGATACAAACACTTCCATTATTCCTTGTGAGATCACTGAGGAATAAAAAGTCTTTGCTTTGTGCTGAACACATGAAGTATTCAGTTAAACCTGGGAAATTTCACTGCCTTTCAGTCATCTTCCTGACTTGTCAGAGCATAAGGTGGGCCAGGGACAGAGTACTTGGTATTTTACCCCATGTTCTTTCTGTCTCTCTTTTTTTTTTTGGCTTGGAAAACAATGGAGAAAAGGTGAGGTTGAAGGACTGTAAAGCAACGAAGAACAGTATGTGTCATTTGGATGGAGTCAGTGGTCAGGTTTCACCCACAGAGTCAGACCGTGCCTTAGTGAAAAGAGGGAGACGCTTTGCTCAGAGATCTGACACTGAAACCCAACTCCAGCCCTTTTATATGCATGGAATTCTCTATCTGTTGCATATGAAGAGTATATTACATGGCAGATGCTTGGTTAAAGCAAAATTAGGGACAGAAAGTGCAAAAAATAATTGAACTTCACAATTACTTGCCACTGTCCCCCTGCGGTCCGTCCTGCCTTTCAAGCTGAGCTGGCCCAACTGCTGCTCCCTTGGCGCCGGTGCAGCAGAGCACATTTTGCATTTGAAGGTGCACTTTCGGGGGTTGATGTTTTTGAACACTTACCTGCACAATGGTTAATCCCTGAGGTCAAAATAATCCATCTGTGCCTTTCATTTCAAGCGGAAAAACCGAGGGGTTCTGGGAGCATACGGCCCCACCCGGCCCTTCCGCCCAGTTGGCATCTCTGTATCCAGCACATATGTTACACTCCTGCTGCACCAGCCATCTCCCAACTCTTTGTTCCAGGCCACACATAAATCACTCTTTTATTTTCCGCTCAGCCCGTGAGCAGAAATCTCAGATAAAATCACCTTTCACTGTCCTGCGTGAATTACGAGTCTCTGAAAGAGATTTGAGATGCTGAGACCCCTTTGGATAATTTATTTTTTAGGGGCCAAAACTGTGAAAATCAGACCTGCCTGATGCTTCCAGCTATAACTGAGGCCCTGACATAAAATCAACCATGTTTAGTGGAACATCAGATGACAAATTTAGAGCATTTTAAGCAAGTGTTCAGATGTAAACGTGATGGATTCACCTGCAGAAAATGGAAGGTAGACGCTTTATTTCTGTGATGACATTTCTGAAGAGGTAATTCTGTGCCACAAAAAGAAATGGCACCTGATTTTATGATGAGCTATGTCAGTGTGTATAACCAAACAGTTCCCCTCTCTGCTCGGGTCCCACACTAGAAAGAGTTGTGAACATTTGAAAAGAAACATTGATTTGATTCCCCCATTTTCTACTTTACACCTGTAGCTGGTAGAGCTGTTTAATTTTTTTTGCTATGCAGTCGCGAAAAAAGGAAACATCATCACTTTCCTTGTCATATCTTTTCCCTACATTTTTTTTATTTTTTATTTGGTTGCTTTATGTAAAGCCTTTTTGATTTAACAGTGCTTGTCTGTGCACTTTCATGTTGTTTCTTTGGAATCACTCCCCGCAGTGTGAATAAATGTAATTTGTGTCAGCAGCTAATCTCACTCCAAAGCCCGTATTGTTATTAATATGTTTATTCAATACTGTTTATTCCAGCCCCAACTTACGCACTCCCCAGTCCTTTATTTCTGTGTGCGCGGCGCCCATCCATCCTAACCCTCTGCTGGGATTAGAGGGATGAAGGATTACCCGAGCAAAACATCTGTCACTGCCACTGCTGCAAGAGCTGCAGGGATGGAGAGGGCCAGAGCCTGGATTAGAGCTGAGCCAGAGGTCGGTGGCTCTCCTCCCCGTGCCTGATTACACAGCCAGGGCTGCTGGACACGATTCCACCCCTTCTTTTCATGTGGGAACTTATCCCGAGTGTCTGTGTTCAGCACTGCTGCACTCAGTGATAACCCTTCCTGCAGTGCCTCCAGTCACTGTTTAAATAGGTAAAAATGCACAAAAAGTGATATTAATTTGAGTGTAAATGCTCGTGGTTTAATGAAAAAGTGGCTTTGAATAATTATGTTAATTTATTTCAAGTATCATCTAGGTTTAGAAAAGCATTGAATCCCTGGATAATCTTTGCTTCGTGTCCCAGGGTGGAATTTTGTAACATTTGAATGCAGCTGCAAAGAACACAAGCGGCATCCTGAGAGCTCAGCATGGAGTCCTGGAGATCCCCCTGTCAGAGCCTGCATGGATTTGGGTGTAGCCAGGACCACTCGTGTGGGGGTGCAGCCTCACAGTTTTTAGGGAAATAAGTGAAAATTTCCCTAATTACAAACCTTCATCCAAACTTAAACTGAGAAGCCTAAACCTAAACTCATGATAACAGTTCCACATCAGAGGCAAAACTGGATGAGGAGGATTTTTTGTGTCCTGATCTTTGTCAGGCCTTGGAGCACTGACCTGGAGTGTCAGCTCATGATGTCAAAGCTATCACACAGGAACATTAACAGCATTTGCTGCTTCTGTGGTAGAAAGGGGTACAAACACCTTCTCTTCTAGAGATTTCTACAGTTTGTCTAAAACAGTCTTTAAGAACTTCTTTATGGAGCTGTAATATTACTTTGAAATCTTTTTTGTGAATCAACACAAACCTAATTTGGAACTAGACCTAGAAATTCTGTGTCATACCACTGGTATTATTTTATAAATTTATTCTCTTGGTTTTTGCACTGCCTTGCTGTCACTGAGGTCAAAGCAATTTCCATAGGCAGCATGTGCCATAATTTCGCTAGTTAAATATTCCATGTCAGAATTCAGCTGGTTAGGTATTAGTTGCTTTATTTTTAAAGTCACTCACTCCTAATGCTTGAGTTCCAGGTGCCTCAATGTGGACACTTGAAGTTAAAGAGTTTTCCAAAAGTTTGTTTTGAATATCTCTTTGGTTTGTGAGCAGCACGAAGCCTACTTGAGGCAGTAAATAATTGCATATATGTCTTCTAAATGAGGACATAAATCTGACAAAAATAGAATCTTAGACAGAACGTTTTTTCCCTTGAGAGATTTTAGTCCCTTTCCTGTGCTAAACCATCCTTGTGCCTACATAGGTTCCTGTGTTAGAGGAAAACAGCTTAAGCAGTCATTCCAAAATGATGTTTCTTCCCTTTCCATTGCCTCCTGGTTGTCACGGGCAGAGCTGCTCTTTTCAACTTTTTGATTGGTGCATAATTAAGGAGGTATATGGGACAATAGCTTCTTATTTTAAAAAGCCATAAAGATTTAATGAGAACATGGCTTCAGGGCCTTCCTCAGAGAAAGGGGAAAAAAAGAGAAGAAAAAAGAGGAAGGCACACGTATTGCTGGATCCTGGAGAAGCCTGCTGTAGTACAATGGAATATTTCCAGGTGGCTGTGGAAAAGAAATGCTGAGAGATTTTGAAGAGGCAGCTGAAAACAGGAGAAGAAAAGGACTCAATCCATCACATGAAATGAGTGTGTTTTGCAAGGAAAATGATTCGGGCGGAGGAAGGCTGGGCCTGGCCAAGGGCCTTTGCTGATGGTGGGCCCCGAGGTGCTCGATCTGCTGCCACCTTTGGTCTGGTTTATATCGTCTCAGCTGTATGGCAGAAACACACCTCTGTTTCCTTGGGCTGTTTTTTTATGCTTAATTATTTCTAATTTGTCCCTTCCAATGTTGTTTCTCTTTTAATTTTCACTCTGGAGGTGTTTCCCTTTCTTTGCTGCTTTGTTCCATAAGCACTGTTCTCACATCCCTGCACTGTAGCCCTTTTAATCTCTCTGAGAGCAAACTGATGCATCATCTAAGGCTTCTGTCTGTGATTCTCATCAGGCAGACTGGAAGATGAATTCAGAGGAACAGAGGGATGTACACCTCGCAAAAGCAAAATCTTTAGCACAATTTTGTTGAAGACAAAGGCTTCCAAGTTTGAGCAATGCTGTCTTTTTAGATTCACTGGTCAAGGGAATGCAATTCTGAAGGTCTCCTCTTTAACTGGCCCTTTGCAGCATAAAGTGCCCTTTGTTTAATGTGCTATAATGTAGAAAATTCCTTCCTTACAAAGTTGCCTGCAGTAGTTTTCATCATCATATGGAAATAGTGGGGTGTGTTAGGAAGATGTGGAAAGAGGAAGGGATATTTATAGAGCAGATGCTAAATTAGTTGAATGCATTACCCAACAGACAGGATAGACTTGCAACAGCATCATGTGCTGCTCTTATATACATTTATGTTTAACCACTATAAAGTACATTGTGAGAGGTGTTATGAATTGTCAGTCCATGGTGGTGGGCAAATGCCTGACTTTTCAAGGGAAAGCAAAGCTTCACCCGTCCCTGAACAGAGCAAAGGTGCCACACAACTGCTGAGTGACCACAGAATGGCCTGGCCCGGAAGGGACCTTAAATCCCATCCCATCCCACCCCTGCCATGGCAGGGACACCTCCCACTATCCCAGGGTGCTCCAAGCCCCGTCCAACCTGGCCTTGGACACTGCCAGGGATCCAGGGGCAGCCACAGCTTCTCTGGGCACCCTGTGCCAGGGCCTGCCCACCCTCACAGGGAACAATTCCTTCCCCATATCCCATCTATCCCTGCCCTCTGGCAGTGGGAAGCCATTCCCTATGTGCTGTCCCTCCATCCCTCGTCAATGATCTCTCTCTTGCAGGCTCTCTTCAGGCACTGGAAAGCCAAAATTAGCTCTGAATTTTCCCTTCTCCAGGCTGAACAATCCCAGCTCTCCCAACCTTTCCTCCCAGCAGAGCTGCTCCATCCGTCTGATCATCCTGGTGCCTCCTCTGGACTCTCTCTCCAGCAGCTCCATGTCCAGAGTAATGATCAGAAGGCAGTCAAAAGCTCAGAATAAATGTGGAACCTAAACAGAAACAAATGGTGTCACCTTCTGCCCCAAGGCAGGCAGCAAGAAAAAATAAACACAACAGCCTTGCCCCTTCCCAGCAGGTCATGGACACAAACAGCAGAGCAGGGCTGCACTCTGTGCTCTCTCTCATGCTGCTCTGTGTTTTCACAGGACTAGGTGAAACTGCTGGGGGCCCCTGGCTGTCCAAACAGAGATGTCTTCATTTAGATTTGTCTGATGAAACCCCTTTCTGGCCCTCTGAGTGTTCTGAGTTTTGCAAAGTTGATCAGTGCAACTTTTCTGTCCATTATCCTTGCTGCTTTTGCAGCTCAGCTTTAAGATCCCCACTTTGCAGCATAGGAAACAATTAACCTGTACTCTTTGTTCCCAATATTTATTGTAAAAACATTCTCTCTGTATGCTCTCCCAGCTATCATGTGAATTAGCTGACTGGATGCATTTCCACACCTTCTTCTACAAAGATTGTTCCCAAGATGGATTAATATCCTTTCCAAAAAGTAGATCACATTAGTCCTGCTGTGCTGTGTGTAGCCATAGGAGGTTCCAAAGCTTCTTTAGAGACTTTTTTTAGTACTTTTTACATTTTATGCTAAAGTAGAGAGAAGTCTATTCTGTTTGATACATATACAAATGATCTGTATTTTCAGAAGCCTTTCTTGTGCTTCAAAAATTGTCATTTCTTTTGTGTGCCTCTGTTCAGCAAGTTTCCTGTTGGTGGTCATAGCAGTTAAAATGGGATTTTTAGTATGTTTTTTTACTGTTGTTCTTTAAAGACTCTGACTGTTGTAATAATGATAGGTTAGCAGCTCAGTTTTATTTGGTACCTTGTCCATGTAGATGAACAGATGGATTCTCTCACATACATGCTCATATGGAGCAGACATCCCATTATTTATCCTTGGTTTCCTGCAGCAGATTGTGCAATGTAAAGTCATTGTAAAAGCTTCAGTCATCTCGGAGTGCCTGGCCTCAGCTTTAGGGTCATCCTCAGCCTCTAGAAACCCAAACAAGGCATATTTTGACAAGTCAGGCTCTAAAGCTCTCTAGGAGTCTGGAAATAGTTTGTGACTGAATAAAGAATCTGAATAAGGCTGGAATACAACTTAGGGTGAAGCAGAAGTCAAGCAACCTGTGTTGTGAAAAAAAAAAGTTGCCATTTTCCAGCCAAGGAAACTTTGTGCTGAGAGAGAGTTGAATTTGACTTCTCTATGTTATTTTATGATTGCTTTTAGCACAGCTAGGGCAGTTTGCCTGTGTGAGATGCTCAGAGCAGAGCTGCAGTTTGGGCACTGGGACATTCCATGGGCTGTTGCTGCTGGGGTTTGTTTGGAGGGAGGGATAGAGTGGCTGCTTTTGCCGTCGGGGGGGTTGGGGACCCTCTGGGAGCTGCTTTTCCCTCTGCTGCCCTGGGAAGTTTGCAGAGAGCATTTTAGGTGCCTGCCTGCAAAAACAAGGAAGAGCAAAAGGCATTCCAGGGGTGCTGGGCCCTTCCCACACAGGCATGCAGGGCTGCTCTGCTGTAAGAGCCGTGTGGTTTTCAGCATGTGCAGACCCTCTGTGTCCCCTCTGCCCCTCCTGCTCCTCTGATCCCACCTTTTGTTCTTCTCCCTTGCATTCCTCCATGTGCACAGACACTCGTGTGGCAGTTTCTGATTTTCTTTGAAGCCTAATAGTGTGGTCATGGGTTCTTGTAGAAGAGATCAGTGTTTAATTTGTCCTAATCTGTGGAGTGTTGAATCAGGGCAAAACTACAGTAGAAATTGCTTGTCTTAAAATGTATATAATATTCCTTGAGGTATTGAGATCCCTGAGCATTAAAAAGTGCAAACTTGTGATTCAGGAGTTCACTGCCTGCTGTTAAAGTCAAGTGAGGCTTTCCATTAATAACGGCTTTGTTGCTTTCAGATTTTCCCTGAAATTTTAGCAGCACAGACTCAAAGTTCCCGTGGTGGGTGCTAAACACTGTCCTGACAGGCACAGTGGAAGGCTCCAGAATAATTGTCTGCAGAGCAAGGTTTAAACAGGGAGCAATAAATAAGATTTAGGTCATGCATCGGGCACTGATGAGAAAACAAAATTTCTAAGGGCTGCTCCTTAAGTAAGCACTGCCTGTTGCACTCTGGCAGGGAAGAGATGGTGAAGCAGCATAATTGTAAAGTTTATCTTTATGACTTATGTGTGCATATCTGGAATGGACAGATATTCAAGTCACATGGCAACGTCAGTGGCACTTCCTAACTCCTCAGCTCAGCTAGCCTCACCAGTGAGCTTTGTGTGTGTGTGTTGTATGTGTGTGTGTGCTATTTCATCCTCTGGTCAACTGTAATGAAGTTAACTGTGTCATCAAGTCTTGAAAATGCTTTTCAGTTAATTCCAGTGTTTCTGAATACCTTTGAAATTAGAGAGAAATGGCCAACTTGCTGGGTTTCCAGCGTAAGCCTTTTATGTGACAGTTCTAACAAGAAATGTATGCAAAGCCATTAGAATGAATGGCATGATTGCAAACTGATTATTGCATGAGAGAGGACAGAATTGGTATTTAGCATAATATTGCCTCCCTTTATGTTTCGAAAACCTTAGTTCTAGGGAATACAGTAGAACTTTAATTTAAGCCTAATTGTTGGAATTTAGTGTTGTGCTGAAATGTCAATTTTCAGTTCATAGCAGAACTGAAGCTTTACAGACACCATGGGATTTCTTGCCAACTTCAGTGGAGAAACTGCTGAAACCTGCACAAACCAGGCAAGATGTGAAAACCTCTATTTAGCTTAACATATAGATCATGCTCAGAGGCAAAGTGTGTGCTGCTGCTTCGGGTGATCCAGTGCTGCAGGAAAGATCAGTGTTTGGGATGATTCTTGGTAAAACAGCCAAGGCCACACACTTCACTGGAGGCCACTGAAGTGAGCCAAGCATCCCTGGAGTAATCATTCTCCAGATGGATCTGGGATGTGGAGCACACTTAGGGAAAGTTAAAACTTACAGTGTCTTCAGATGTGTTGAAAATTGTTGTGATCACTGTTGTTTAGGGCTGCTACATCAACCATCAAAAATTAGCAATAATAACAAAATATTCCATGGGAAGGACGGGGTTCACGTCAAGAACTTGTGTTGCCAGAGTTATAGATGACACTCCTGTGTCATAAATTTTAAACAGTTAACAAAAGTGGCCTCAGAATCCAAAGGCAGCTGCCTCATGGCTCTTGGAACAAAGCACATGGTGCAGATTCCAGCTCAGTTCCCTGTGTTGTCACTGAGCTGCTGCCAACACAAGGCTCTGGCCCACAGCCAGCCCTTGTGATCCCCTTGTTCTCTCAGGGTTCAGTTCCTTGCAAGGTGAGGTGTGTTCTTTAACCCCAGATCCTGGAGCTGGGGTTTGGCAGTGATCCCCTGGGTCCTGGTGGTACAGAATGGAGCAAAGTGTGAAACAGCAGATGCAGCCTAAAAGCTGAAAACCCCGAGCCTGTGTAAGACAACTGTGAATGAATCCAAGGCAGAGCGAGGGATGAGGCTTTTCTTATCCAAAAATGCATCCTGTACCTGATGCACAAGTCCAACCCTGCATTAACTCCCCTCAACACCCTCAGGAGTTCATTTTGTGCTGTTCTGCCTCCCTGCTCCCCTCTGGCTCCAGGGCTGACTGAGCCAGCTGAGTTTTCTCCGTTCCTCTCTCCAACACAGTTCCACACTTCCTCTGGGGACCACCTTTGGGCAGCAGAAGCTTGCATTGGTGCCTCTGAGTCTCTCCTTTATTGTACACGTTTTCTTCTCTCCTCTTTTACCTTCTGCACCTCCAGGTGCTGCTTCCTCAGTGAGCACCATGCTCTGCATTGTAAATTATTTCCACCTCCAAAATTCATGGCTTGCACAGGAAAACTGCCGTGTCCCAGCACAGCGCAGTCCTCACTGCTGCCTCTGTCCTGATCCCTGGGTTGGAAGAGAAGGAGCAGCCCCCTTGGCCGGAATGGGTCCTGCACTTCAGGCAGCCCCACAATAGAGATTGCTGACAATCCCCTGTGGAATAGAGATGTTCCTTGCTCCTCCGTGCTCCTCCTGTGCTGTTTGATGTGAGGGCTGGCTCTTACACCACAGAGACACCAAAGCCAGGGCAGAGCGTGTTTAAAACGTGGTGGAAGAGCTGTATGAAGTGTGGGAGAGGCAGGAGAGCAGGATGGCTTTGTGGCAGGCAGAGGGTCACTGGGGCCAGGAGCAGCGAGGCTGTGGAATATCTGTGTGGGCATGAGGTGGCAGGAACTGGGGAGAATCTTGGTCATCCAAAACACAATTGAAGAGGTGTGGGGAAATAATTAACTGTATGTAGCCTGTAGAGCAGAGGAGAGTATGACTGTCATACTTTTTGGCAGGCAGGAGAAAAGATTAAGATTTGAAGGTGGAAATGAAAATGGCAAAAAAAAATGAGGAGTCAGGATAGTGTGTGTTGGAGAAAATGGGGTTAAAGAAACCAGAGAAAGTAGGAAACAGTCCAGAAATTCATAGTTGACATTGCCCCATTTTTTTCAATATATAATTGGAACTTTTTTCAGAGGGAGGGAGGAGAAATGGAGTGGGAAAATGCTGTGGATCATGACACCTCTTATTCTAATTATCCTATAGAGGAGCAAGTCATCTCTGCACAGATGGGCCTCTTTCCTCACTCTGCAAAATGGCT
Source organism: Atrichornis clamosus (assembly GCA_013400975.1). Lineage (NCBI taxonomy): Eukaryota > Metazoa > Chordata > Aves > Passeriformes > Menuridae > Atrichornis > Atrichornis clamosus. Next base: position 237,071 of record WBMZ01009298.1, on the reverse strand, counting down.
TAACCCTAACCTGTCTGATGGGCCTGGCTATTATAGGTTTTAAAGGTTGAAATGTGGCTGGAAATTATCAGCACATTTAAATGTGGAAGGATGTAGACATTTTAATAAGCCAATTCTTTTATTCCATTTTCCTTATTCTGAGCCAGAAGTCTCCATGTGGCTTGCAGTGGGAATGAAAATCATGGTACAGATCTTGCAGAAGCTCTGTATATCCAATTTAAAACAAGATCAGTGTGAAAATGGGGCCATCATCTTCTTGACTGCAACAAGTTGGATTCAACCTTATAATGTAAGACTATTCCATTTTACATTTCTGGAAATGGGAGTTGAAAAGGCAGCCTGGTATATAGCAGAAAAATAAAACTAACAGGAGGGTAATAATGAACACAATGATTTAAAAAATCATAGAAGACTTGAAAATTCTGCTATTCAAGTGTCTTTCCTTCTTAAAGTTCTCCTGGCTGTGGAGGGTTTCAGCAATGTTCAAAGGTTAGGCATATTTACTGAAATATTGATTGGATGTTAATATTATGGTGTTAGAATGAATGTCTTGCACTGGGTCCTCTTTGGGAAGAGATTTGGTTCTGCAATAAGGAAGAATAACTCCTGTGCCAGGAGTTGTCATGCTGGTGTTCAGCTGACTACTCAGAGCAACACAAAACTGATTTTGAAGGCTTCTTACTTAAGTCCTGATGAAAATTTCCCCCCCCCCCCCAGTACCCTAAAGGTTTTGTTTTTAAAGAATTATACCCTCTGCTCCCCTGAGTGTTTCTACACAAAGGTCTCCCCTAACAGTTGCTTTTAGCTGGGTTTCAGATGAACAAAGCAGTCAGCTCTTGCTAATTCTAAACCCAAGGGGCTCCTCTTTCTGTACATTTCTTAATTAGGTGGGTTATTAATTAGGGGGCAGAAATGCAGCAAATTGTATGAAAGGGCTGTACAGAGTGAAATAAAAACCCTGCTCCAGCCTGACCCACATCCATAGGCTGCTGAAGGTAAGAAGGCAAAAACACAGACTACTGAAGGGTTTGGTACCTGCTTATTAAAATCACTGTCAGATTTCTTAACAGACTCCCTGGCACAGGAATGCCAAGACAGCTGTATGCCTGGAGACTGCAGGCCGGGTAAATTGAGGCTTGTAGTTCACACAGGCTGTACAAGTCCTGAGGAATATGTCCCTAATAAACACACACAGGAACACCACCTTCTCCCCAAAGCACGGTCCTGGCCCTTACTTGGTATTTCAAAAATTACTTTCCTATTTTCTCAGCACAGGAAAAATCCTCCAAAGGAACAACCAGTGCTCCTATTTCTGTATTCTGTTTTAGTGCTTGGTTCAGTTCTTTTCTGCTAGGTTTTATTCTTAGAGTTTTGGGAGCCTGGGAGTCGATGAGCGCTCGCTCTGTTGTGTTGTGGCATTTCCATCTCCCCATGCTTGGGAAAATACAACATTCCACAGCAGCAGAGTTTTTGCTGAAGCAGGTTTCCTCCTGCCTGCTCCCCACACGTGTTCTCTCAGCACAGAGCAGGTGGCATCAGTGTTTCCTCACAGTGTCCCCTCCCGGGCTGTGCTGTTGTGGATATTCACAGTGCTCACATTTATCAGAGGTGCTGCAGGGAGGAAAGGAGGAAACTGCTCCATACTTGGTTAAGAAAAGGAGCAATGGACATTTATGAATTGCAGCACAGAAGAACTAGATTAGATGTTAGCAAAGACACACAAATGTCTAAGAGGGGAAGGACTGGAATTGTTTGCTTTGGGCTGGGGGAACCTCCAACACTTGTGGTTTTCAGGAGGAATTAGGGAAATGTCTGCCAGGGACTATGTAGGTGCTGTTGGCCCTGCCCTGGCCACGAGAATGGTGTAGCTGACTTATTAATCCCCCTTCCAGCCCTACTTGTTATGATTTTATGTTGCAGAGAAGAAGCTGTGCCCAGAGTTTCCCCAAGTACAGGATCTCTGTCACTTGGGCTTGCAGGACTGAAAGGACAACAAAGCTTTAGTCTTAAATATTCTCATGAGAGTGCTCAGAACATTTCTGTTCTACAGAAACTTGTTACTGTGTTTTATTAACATATTTAGTTTTAAATGTGGATGTAAATCTAGTGTGGGTCAACGAGTAAGGCTATAAGATTTAATTATCCAATAGGTTCTGTTGTTTGGCTGCTGTGTTTGACTCAAAAAGAATGCCTTTTTCATAAACTCTAGTACTTGATCACTGATTCTCTCTGCTCTTTCCCCAGACCCAGGAAATTAATGACTTTTCAGTAAGCAGTTCACAGTTATCCAAACTGTTGTTTCCCTGTACTTCTTTCCCTTTAGCTTTTTGACTCCCCTGACTCTGTGTGGGTTTTGTGTCATTCCAGAGGCCACATGCAGCCCTGTCAGGTCAGCTCAGTGTTTTCCTTGCCTGCAGTTCTGTGTTGTGTATCTTAATAGATGTGATAACAATCTGCAAAAATCTGAAGCCTGTAAGCACTGAAGAGGAGCAGGAATGGTTCCAAGGGTGTGTGGGAAGAAGCTGACCAGAGGAACATGTATAGTGTGTACTGTGATAAGTATCTTCACAGCTGGATCTCTGAGAATGGAATATGCTTTCAAAAGAGTTTTCAGACCAGTTTAAATAAATGATGAAAACTGTTCTGCAGTGTCAGCTCTTGATGGTGCTGCGGCTCTCTTCGCACACTCTCAGAGCACATATGCTCATTCTTTCCCCCAGAAAACCAGTTACAGGGCATGAGAAACCTCCACTGCAGCTGCTAGATATCACAGGAGGAAAAAATCCTTGGAGTTTTGTTGCTGATTTGAAACTTTAGAGCTGACTTGTGATCTTCATGATAGCTGAATGTCTCTAAAATATTCAGCCGTCCTGCTCACCCTGTTTGAGATGCCTGTGGGTCTCAGGTACCAAATTCTGCTTCTTGTCTTGCCAGATCTATTATTCTTTCCACTTCCCAATATTCCATACCCAGAAAGTTTTAATGAATTCCGTGTAGTTTTCTGCTCCTTGCCAGCACTGTTTGCTAATGTAATGTGGAAATGCTAATGGCACTAATAAACCTGGTACACTTGCTATCTTCTGAAACAAAACCTCGCTGGGTTAGGTGATAAGGATGTCTTTCTTCTGTGCATCCCTAGAGGATTGTGTTGCCTCTGGAGCTCTGAGAAGCTGAGGCATGCAAGGAACAGCCCCTGCCAGAATTCCAGGACTAAAGTCTTTGAGCCCACATGGATCTGTGAATCAGCAGGAGATCTCTTCACCCTGCCTTCCTTCCAGGTGAAACTTCCAGGGCCACACTTCCCTTGAGGCAGGGTCCCCCCTCCAGGCCCCGAGCAGGGCAGGACATCCCCCTGGGCTATTTCTGTCAGCACAAACACTGCTCTTCCCTGTGCTCGTCCCCCCCGTCCTCCTGCATGGATTTACTGCAGATGGACCCATGGGAAATGGTCTTGTGCATTCCCAGGGGCTTTTTTACCAGAGGCTCTGCTCCTGTCCAGCACCTGGGTGCAGATGTATCACTAATGCTGCAGCAGAGAATCCCAGGCTTTCAGCTTTTCTGTCCTCACTTTAAAACACCACTATTGGTTTTCTGTCACTTGACTTCAGGCCTGATTAATGCTATGTAAAACTGAAGACTTCACAGCTATTCTTCAAAAGGATTTAAAGTCCCCTGATTTCCCATAGTGAAGTAAGCAATTGCATTATTTCAGTGTGAAGGAGAGAAAATTGAGATCAATACCCCACCGTAAATACAACGCTGCAATTCGTAACAACAACGATGATTTAATTTTTTCTGAAGGCCAGGGGATCAAATATGTGGCAGTTCCTGTGTTCTTTCACAGCCATATATTTATGTGTTAGACTTCTTCAGGTTGAGTTGATGTCACAGGGCTAGAGGGATGTGTCTTTAGGATGTGTTCTGAAGAAAATAAGTAACTTTGCCTTACAAAATTTCAGGAAAATGCTGTCTGTCCCAAGAATTTTTGCCTTTTCTAGACTCAGTTGTGATTCAGGACTCAATTCACCCCCAGACTGCAATGAGTGGAGGGGATTATCATCCTCAAGCAGGCTGGAAATTCTTCATCTGAGTCTTGACTGGCCTGTAGGTGAGGATGTAAATGGCTAAAAGGTAAAGAGGAATGATGAGTGGTTTGAAGGAAGATATTTTCCTGCGGATTTCTCCTGGTGTGATGCTCTGTCATGATGCTTCACCTCAGAGGCAGGAGAAGCCTGCAGGTAGCAAGACAAAAAAAATGGCATTTGGTTTTTGTCTTTAGAGGTGAAAAAGTTGGGATGCTTTTGGTTAAATCATGCCAGAAGAAGTGAAACACAGCAAAAGTGCTCAGGCAGCTGAAAACCAAGGATTTTACGTGTGAAGATGTTACTCCAAAGACAGAATCTTACGCTGAACACCCAATCCTAGGAGGTAGGACAACTTGATATTGAGAGGACATGACAAACTCTGCTAGGGACTTGTGGAAAGCGTTAGATGCAGAGTAAATGCATTCAAAATAAGAATAGAAACAGAGTAGATACATTGATTGTCTTGACAAATTAAACCTATAGATTGCCGTGCATTAAACCATGGGAACTATCTGCTGTGCTGCTATTCCTACTGACCTCAGTAGGCATTGCACAAACACGGGGTGCAGGGTCTCTGCAGCGAGGCACTATGGATGCAGATCCCTCTCTGGGTAACAAATACGAATCCCTGTCATCCACAACAACTGGGTGGATACACAACATTCCAGGGTTCCTCACGTTGCTGCGAAATCACTGAAAACTTTTTTTCATTTGAGATGAATTGGTTTGTCTTCTCTTTCCAGAGCCAGATGGGGAGGGCCATAAACTCTTTTGGGGGTGGAGGGATTGAGCTGTTGAAGTGTTGGGTAGGAGTTGGAATTAATTTCAGATGAAGAGATGTTTGCATGTTAAAGTCTGTGATAACTCTAACTATTGGACTAGATTTACTTGAAGAAAATCTGTGCTAAGGGAGTGAAAAAAAGGTTACACGCCTCTCACAGAGAGTCTGGGGAATGGAACAGTGGGATTTATGTATCTGCCCTGTGGCTGAGATTAGATAGCCAGCAACTGTAGCCTGGGGGGAAATGTGCTATCATTTGCATGCAGCTAGGTAATTACAAGTCCCTCCATTAAATCTTCTCCTCTGCATATGGATCTATGGCTTAGTTAGGACAAGTCCAATTACCTTCCTGCACTCTACATGGAAATGCACTTGAAGTTCACTTGATGCAAAACGAGGCTGCCAGTGTGTTTGGAGGTGTTAGCTCGATGTGAATATACCGTGCAGCTGGAGAGCTGTGAGCCGCTTCCATTTGCTGCCATGTATAATTCAGGATGTGCATAAAGAGCATGAACGTCCCGGATATCTGAAGGATACTTTGTGGCCATCATGGGAGTTCCATTGATTGGTTATCAGGGGAACAGCACTGAAAGTTTCACTCCAGGAAGTGAAATAATTTCACACTTCCAGTGAGTAGAATATTCAGGCTGTTTCTGTAGCAGAGCAGGAGCAATAGATGCAGGTAATGGGACCCTGGATTTTTTATTGGAATCTTAGGCCTTTAATACAGCTTTGAATATTAACAGTGAGGTGTCATCAGTTCTGCACACGGGTTGTACTCTCTTCAGCTTGGAAGCTACACTCTCCTGTCTGTTCTTGTCTGACCTGCTGCTCCTTCCAGCCCTGAAAGCTTTTAAACTAAACCATTTCTGCTCATTCTTTCGCAAGATCTTTGTTAAGACAAGGTAAAAACAAGATTAATTTTCTGCCTAACAAGCTTTTCAAAGCTCAGTTTTGCCCACACTGTCTCTTCAGTGGCTCTGGGCTGTGTCCCTGTAGCCCATACTCTCCTGAGCAGGCATTAATTCATTTTTCATGTGCCTCCAGTTAAGTGACCCCCAGAGGGAAAAGGAGTCTGATGTCACCCTGCTGTCCAGTGAGGGCTGCTGTGAGATGCCTGACCACATTTCAATCACTCATTTCAGCTCCTTTTCAACTCCCATATCTGAAGGATTGAGACTTTGCATTAAACTGCAGGATTTTGCTTTCTCTCCATTTCTTCTTCAGTCTCTCCTTGCTGATAAATAATAGATACAGGAGAATGAATAAAGCACTAAACTCGTGCCATGGGACTGAAGTTTCCATCTAATTGGTGGTCCAGCCCAGTGTGAAATCTATTTCGTGGTTTCAGCTTGGTACTTTTAGAACAGCATTCTTCCTGTGAAGATATTAACTGCAAAAAAATGTAGCATGGCAAAGCAATCCCAGTGTCTGCTTGAGAAAGGCCAAAGAAGAAGTTAATACGGAAGCAGGTTTACCTCCCCTCATGCAGAAAGTGTCTCCAGGGCAGCAAGTCCTGTGCCTATCCCCAGTCCTGGGTGGTTCTGTTGGACAGACAATGACTGGTTGTCAGTGCTTGGGCTGTCGAGTGAAACCACAGAATGCCTTGGGTTGGAGGAGACATTAAATCCCATCCAGTGCCACCCCTGCCACGGCAGGGACACCTCCCACTATCCCAGGGTGCTCCAAGCCCTGTCCAGCCTGGCCTTGGACACTTCCAGGGCTCCAGGGGCAGCCACAGCTTCTCTGGGCACCCTGTGCCAGGGCCTCCCCACCCTCACAGGGAAGGATTTCTACCACATATCCCATCTAACCCTACTTTCTGTTGGTTTGAACCCATTCCCCCTTGTCCTGTCACTGCAGTTCCTGGTGAATTGTCCCTCTCCCTTTTCCCTGCAGCCCCTTCAGACCCTGGAAGGGGCTGTGAAGTCTCCACTCAACCTTCTCCTCTCCAGGCTGAACAATCCCAGCTCTCCCAGCCTCTCCTCCCAGCAGAGCTGCTCCATCCCTCTGCTCATCCTGGTGCCTCCTCTGGGCTCTCTCCAGCACCTCCAGGCCCTTCCTGTGCTGGGCCCAGGGCTGGGGGCAGCTCTGCAGGTGGGGTCTCACCTGAGGGGCAGAGGGGCCGAATCCCCTCCCTGCTGCCCACGCTGGGGCTCAGCCCAGGGCAGGGGGGTTCAGGGCTGGGCAGGTCCAGCTCTCAGCCCCAGCTCCCCCAGGTCCTGCTCCCAGGGCTGCTCTCCATCCCTTCTCCACCCAGCCTAGATTTGTGCTTGGGATTGCCCCGACCCAGGTGCACTTTGCTTTGTGATATTGCATTTATTTTTATGTGTATATTCATAAGTGTCATTATGTATGCATATATATGTATGCATAAATATATATATGCATGTATATGTATATATGTGTGTATATATACATATATATTAATATAAAAAAATAAAATACTCCTCTCACAACTGGCTCACATGAGGGAAAACACCACCTGTCTGTGATTTGGAAAGTAAATGTCTAATGTCACTAACATCACTGCAAGAGCTTTCTTTTAATAATAAAAAAGAAATCTACAGCTGATACCAGTGTGCTGTTTGCAAATCTTCATAGCTCCTGTGCATAAAGTCCACTGGGTTTGAGCTTTTAGCCTAATATCTTGAAAATGGAATAGAATTAGACATAAGTAACTCAGAGTTAGACATTTCAGCCCATATTTTGTGCCTTTTGGGTTCCTATGGAAAGCACAGTTCTATAAAATCATTTGTCTTCCTTCAAATGCGTAATGATAATTTTGTGGGAATTATTTGACATGCTGGAGTGACCTCAGAGTACTAGCTGAGGTTCATTGCCAGAGAGGTGCTGAAAGAGGGAACATTTAAGCACCTGTATCCAAATGCAGTCAGTTCAGTGGTTTCTCCTGTGAAGGTGTCAGAACTTTCTGAATGTAATGATTGGTGCTGTGGTCTGAAATCACATCTGGATTTTGTAGTTTGGGCTTGGTCACTGGGGTGCTGACTGCCCAGATGTTCATGGCAGTGCTGGTCCCTAAAATTGTCCCCTTTTGTCCAAAAAGTCTTTCAGTTTTGCTTGTCCTCTCTAGAATACTGGAGCAGGTTTCCCAAAGAAGCTGCATCCCTGGAATGGATGTACTGAAGTAGCAAAGGCCATGGTGGAATGAGAGGAGCTTTAAGGTCCCTTCCAACCCAAACCATTCTGGGATTCTGTGACAATCCCAGGAGCCACTGGTAGAATCTGGCAGTAAGGAAGTTGTTTTTGCATTGGGAGTGTTAGGAATGTTAGGAGTGGACTAGTCCATTCCTCCAGACTTCCATGGACCAAGGCCTGTGGCAGGTAATTCCTGAGGTCCATCCACTTGTTCAGGCACTGAAGATGTTTGCACCAAGCCAGGTAAAGTTGGTGGCAGGTGAGATACAAGGTTTTGCAATCGTGCTCTTGTGTGTAGATGACAAACTGCACATGAGATTACAGCATAATCCAGATTTATGAATTACTGGCTACACTTCAATATTGCAGTGTCTTCAAAAAGACCAAAAACAAAAGTGAATTTTCCAACGTTCCCTGTAAAACTCTGCTGTGTTGCAGAACGAGAAAAAATAACAAAGTGTGCTGAGGTCAATGGAAACTTTCTGTTGGCTTCAGAGAGTGTTGAAGCAGCTGCTGAATGAAATCTCATCATGAGCCCACCATGTTTATACTTTTTCTTGTGGGGAGGAGGTGGGAAAGGCAAGGTGTGTACAAAAGCCGTGCATTGCCCTTCGTGGAGAAACAAAGCCACGTGAAGAGCTTTTAGGAGGAAGAAAAAAGCAATAGGGTCTGATGGAAGAGCTTCAATAAAGAGACAAGCCCAGTGAGGCTTTGCATCTCCCAGCAACGTCAGGATGTCTCCCTTGACAGAAAGTTTCTGTAACAGGCAGTGCTGGCAGGGAGAGGTCAGGGCCAGGCCTCTCCTGCAGAGCCCGCTGGAGCAGCGCAGGTCAGAGCAGTGGCTCTGCCCAAGCAGAACTGCTCCCAGCTTTCTGAGGCCGTCTGCTCTAAAAGCAGCTGCTGTGATCTGAAACCCCTGTTTACCCCGGAAAAATCCCTTCCATAACAAAGTGGAGCATTAACGAATAGCCACTAAAAACAGGTTGGCTGTGCCAAATCAAAAGTTGTCTTGTTGGATAGCTGGTGTTCATGTGTCCAGGACACACATTGCGCTGAGTGCCTGCTCATCACTGTCTCCCCTCCTGAAGGAGATAAATAATATTGACCTTTGGAAAGATGTGGCTCAATAGTTTATCTTGGCTTTAGAACTTGCCAGACCTCATGACTATGTCTGAGAGGATTGTTTCAGATATATCCATGTCAATAAGAACTTATGTGAGCTGAAATAACCAATTTAAGAGTGCAGGACTCAGTCATCTTGTTGACAAGCTGCCTTCCTGCTAGATATGTATTCTATTATTGATGACATTTCCAGCAGATCCCAGAACAATGCTAGGTGAGTTCTAAAATTAATATCCCTTTCCATGCTTCATTAGTTTGACTAGGTCTGGATAATAAATAGAGCTACAAAACCCAAAAAAGCAAAAAACCCCCTGCATTTCGTCTCAGACCCAATTCTGAAATTGGAGGGTGGTTTGGGTTATTTTTTAAGATAATTTGAACTTTGACTGAGGAATCTTTATGGAAATTCTAAAAACAGCATGCTCATTTTTCTTTTCACTTTCATATGCCTACCGAGTCCCAATCAGAGTGATAATTAAAATATTAAAATGCAATGAAATAATGTCTGTGAAGTGTTTCTAAGCAGAAGCAGAACTCTCTTGCAGCTCAGTTCTGCAGACGCAGAGGATTTTGCTGTTTCTGATAAACCTAGATAAGCTCCTGGACTTCTGAATGCCTCAACTCCAACTCTGAGCTTGGTGCAGTTCACTCGTCACTAGTGAATTTAGTATTTAATTTAATATTGTTTTAGCAGCTGTCATTGTATAACTTTCCTTCCTCCTCTCCCCTTCAACCCCCCTCAAAATCCTACCCTAAGTGGGATTTTAAACTCAAATCCAACTTAAATATAAGCAACTTCAGTACAATAATTATAGATCAATATTTTTTTAATTGCAATCTACAGGCCCCGGTAGAGACCGACAACTGTATTGATCAGCAAAGGTGTTTAAATCACTCACAATTTAAACATCTTTAGAATTTTGGAGCAAATATTCTCTACCTGTAAATATTTATTTGCTAAATAAGCAGTTCAATTGGAACAAACACAGATTTTACATGTACAGTTGTATTCTTATAACATTAATTTCTATTACTATGTTAAACGCAATCCTGTGTTCTTTTAGTTAGACCAAGACCTCAAAATATTAGGAACATTAGTGGTTATTTTATAATCTTGACTTCATGGCAAGATGCCTGAGTAGTTCTAATGATTTCCCACACATAATATCTGTAATGTTCTTATTGTAATTTGGGATATTTCTTTATAATGGTACCATTATATTTTTTAGGAGAGTGATATATGCTTGCTAGTCTGCTTTCAACAATGCTTGTCACTTTGAATTTAGAAATGTTTAAAGGTAATTATAGGTATCTTGAGCTGTGGTGAAAAAACACACAATTACAAGTTTGCTTCAGGGCCCTCCAACATTTGTGTTTTCTTTTTAAACTCTTCACGCTTCAAGATTTGCAATTGTCCAGCACACTCACATGATTTGCCTGACTTTGTTACGTGAGTAATCCTTGGTGATACATCAGCCTGGAATAACACATCCACGGGTCTGAAAACAGGGCAAATCCAGGCTCCTGGAGTTCAGGGCAGTGCCCCTCGTGTTCGCGATTTTAGAACATCTGATTCCATACCAGAACAGACATTTCATTATTAATATTTGATTCCGTAATTACTTGATATTTAACCTTCTTATACCACTGGGGAGGGGTTGAAAAATGATCATTTTCTATGGGACAAAACTGGGAAATTCCAATCAGTTTGATGTTAAGTTGCTGCGCTTTCAGATATGAAATAACGTGATTTAATTATTCTGTCATTTAAAGTGCCCTTTCACTTCAGTCCAATGTCATTGCCAGTCCCTGTTGAGTTCCTGGGGTACTTTTAATGTTCTGCTCAACACTCATAAGGAAAGTCATGTCAGGAAATCAGAACCTGTGTGTTTCTAACCAGCAAGGTGTACGTGTAATGTGCATTCTTAATTCCATTTAAATAGGAGCATGAAGTTTTTGTAAGCAAACATAAAATCCTGGCCTTTTCAGGTGCCATAGCAGATGCCAAAGAAAATGTAAAAGCAATGGGCTTATATAACATTGTAAATCCAGGGTTTGGTGTAAAAGATGTGCCTTGTGTCGCCAGGGTTAGGGGGACGAGGTGATGCCAAGTGCTCCTGTGCCCTGCAGTGGGGACAGCGGCGGGGCACAGCCCTGTGTCTGTGATATTCTGTCTCTTAACAGAATATAAATTGCTAACTGTGTTCTTCTGCTTGTGGAGGATTTTTACAGAGCTTGATAACCAAGTGCAGTTCTGATAAATACTGTAAGACAAAGATTTATGCTCCAGAAAGTGGCAAAGGGAAATTTCTGCTCTGATTTTCATCTTCAGTTTGCAAGTGGAGGGGAATGTACTCTGAACACAGACAGCTTGGAGAGCTCTGTCTTTCCCCCTCAAGCTGTGCATTTAAAGGTCCTTAGGAGATTATATAAAATATGTTGACAGTTTGTGAAACACAGCAATGCTGTAGATTCATCTGCCATGTAGACAAATCTTTATTTCTAACAATTATAAAGTAATTATAGTCAGGCAAGCTTAAAATGCTCCGGAGTTCTCACTTATTGTGCCTGTTCAGCTGAAATTATTAATTGAAAACTGAAGTTTCTAGAACTCCCACCCCAGAAGACTTGAAGCAGCCGTTCAGACTCCTTGGTGAACCGTGTTGGTCTAAATACACAGTGAAAATATGGTGCAACTGTAATGTTATTGATTCTTTATTGCAGGTATTAATCTTTTCCTTTAGCAGCAAATAGCGAACATAGGGGCAGGGAAAACTGGATGTGCTTCCCAATGGAGTATTGAGTAATTAAATTTTGAGCTGGAACTGCACTTCATATGAGCACCCTGCTTTCACCATGATTTTTTTTCAGCAAAATCCTGTCTGTATTTTAGGTAGGAAAAGGTGAACTCCTTTAGTGTAGTTAGATTTTTACCCAATTTCATGGCTTTGGGAGGCTGAGTTACATTCATATTCAGTTTCCACTAGGAAAAGGATTGGTAAAAAGCAGGATGGAGGAAGGAAATAGAAGACTTTTTCCTGTGTATGGGTGTAAAACCAGAAGAGAAGTAAAAAACAAATATAGGGCAGTAGGATTTCCAGCGAGCTGCAGCCTCGGGTTAGGTTCTTACTCATATTTAGTCTGAAAAAAATGTTTGTCCTCATTTTCAAAATTGTTCAGCACTTTCCAAGTTCACTGTGAGTGATCTGAGCTCTGCGCTTCTGAAAATCTGGGCACTTATTTTACCTTAAATATGGACAAGAGACCAATTACAGCTCTTTTATTTTAGTCTGGGCCTAAGTGTACTATATACCATCATAGCATATTCAGTGAATCTCTAGCTCCTGGAATATATTTTTCTATCCCTTAAGACATTTATAAAACCAATATAAAAACCTCAGCCTGGTAGAACGGTTTGAATTACCCAGAGGCAGAGCTTGCTGAGGCAGCTGGGTTTTGTGAGCCTGGAACAGCCTTTGGAAGGTGAGCACAGTGTCCAGGCACTGCCTGCTCCTCGGGGAGGATGGGTGGGGTGACAATGGCCGGGCCAGGAGAGGGACGGAGCGGCCTGGACCTGAGTTTTTAGTGGGATTGAGGGTGTCCATCACTTCCTGGCCTGGGTGCAGAGTGGGAAGGCCTGGTGTAACTGGGGCCAGGACTCTGTGTTGTTTATCAGGTCTGGGTGCTGGGCAGGTACCAAATGTGATCTCAATTATATTTGGGGCAAGAGGGATCTTGTCACGTTTTTAGGAACTGCAGCTGGGGACATTTTCTTCATTCTAATTGACAGATTAAGGACATCTTTACCTGTTTGATAGTGCTGTAACCAAGGCTTCCTGTTGGTGATGTGATCACAGATGGCAATGACAGACAATTGGATTTACCTGCCCTTTTCAATGAGGCCTCATTGCCAAGGCCTTCTCCAGAGAAATCCCTGTGTCACTGAGCTGCCTTGTACCTGGGAAACTGGAGGTGTCTGTTTGGAAATGTCCTAATTATTTCTTTTTTTTGTTCTGTTTTCTGTTAGAAATGTGGAGGTTCAGCATTGATTTTTGCTGAAAACTTGGATGTGGCTCTTCCAAAGCCAGTTTTAGTGTCTGCTCTGTGCTGTCTCATTTCCATGGCCTGAGGTTTTCCTCCCTATCAGCTGGGCAAGATGGAATCCCATGACACATCTGGCTAAAGAAATCTGAAAGAGGTTATTTACAAAGGCCTGGAGGGACAGGACACAGGGAATGGCTTCCCACTGCCAGAGGGCAGGGATAGATGGGATATGGGAAAGGAATTGTTCCCTGTGAGGGTGGGGAGGCCCTGGCACAGGGTGCCCAGAGAAGCTGTGGCTGCCCCTGGATCCCTGGAAGTGTCCAAGGCCAGGCTGGACAGGGCTTGGAGCACCCTGGGATAGTGGGAGGTGTCCCTGCCCGTGGCAGGGATGGCAGCGGATGAGTTTTAACGTCCCTCCCAACCCAAACCCTTCCATGATTCTATGAATTTGTCAATCACTAGATATAGCAGCCACTCTAGAAATCCTCTGGAATAATTTTTTTTTTCCATCTTTCTGTATCCCAATAAATCTACATCTTACAGTGGAAAAAAAATAGCAACCTTCAACTGATTATATTTCAATACAGATTTGTTGTTCCAGTGTGAATAACTGTATTTATTTGATGAATACAGTGTGACATGGAAGTTTCCTTCTGATAAATTTGTTCTGAGATCAGAATAGACATGTGAGAGAGAAAGGGATGCAATCTGCAAATTATCGCTTTAATGATTAAGACAAACCCCAGGTTGCCCAGAGGATGGCCATAGGGAAAGTAAAAATGTGGGTTTATGAAAACCCCCTGAAGGATGCCAACACAACAGTCATCGGTATCTTACAATCCCTACTTGTGTGAAATTTGGTCAATTTATACTTTCAGAAACATGCCAACATTTTACACCCATTTCTGTGGCTTTCTTTCTGAAGGAAAGAAAGGCATGGTAATTAGAAATTTAGAAATCTAGATCTGCTATTTAGAAAACCAGAATGCTTTGCAGAAGAAATTTCTGCATTGCCACCCAGCTCACTTTTAATCCCTAAGTCAAGAACTCTTTAACACAATGCCCTGCCTGCATGCAATACCAATGAGGGAAGGCTGGGTTTAAGCTTTTTGTACAGACAAAGCATAATAGCTCTGACTGTGGTAGTAGAACACATCATTTATTTTGCATGTTAGGCAGCATGTTAATGTTCACTGGTGCTGGGATTGACTAACACAGTTTGAGCAAATGCCCAATTTTCTGGATCAGAGTCAGTGATTGTTCAACCTTAGGGAAATTATTCATGCCAATTGTGTGGGTAAAATACAGGGGTGCTCATGGACTGGGTTTTCTTCTCACCCCACCCCTGCCCCAAACACAGTGTCATGAGTGATGATTTCTGACTGCCATGGGATATTGAAAAACAGTAGGTTTGAACTGGATATGCAGAAAAAATTGTTCCCTGTGAGGGTGGGGAGGCCCTGGCACAGGGTGCCCAGAGAAGCTGTGGCTGCCCCTGGATCCCTGGAGGTGCCCAAGGCCAGGCTGGACGGGGCTTGGAGCACCCTGGGATAGTGGGAGGTGTCCCTGCCCACGGCAGGGGTGGCACTGGATGGGATTTAAGGTCCCTTCCACCCCAAACCATTCTGGGATTCTGTGATTTTCAATTATCACATATGTTTGCATATAGTATTTTGAAGCGTGACAAAAACCAAAGTACATAGTGAATTTATCAACAGAAACTTTGCTGATTTATAGATTGTTTTTATTCTAGGGTGACATCTTTTGTTCCTCTCCAAGCTTTCCATTTTTAGGCTGAAATTCTGTCACACACGTCAATATGTAGGAGTTCCTTTAAAAACTCCTTGTAATCAAAGGCTTGGTTATTAATGCAGGGATTGGGAGCTGAATGCAGGGAATTTGGGCCAAGAACGAGGGTGGGGTGTGTCTGTACTGCACTGCATCCATGCAGGATGGCAGCTTGCACCTGGATTTTCCTCCCATGTCAGGGAATATTCTCAAAGCTGGCTTGACATGTGATGAATGGGCAGAACGGGGATTCAACCCTTGGCTGTACCAGCCTGCAGTGCTATAAATCAACCTCTGAGCCTAAAAACAGCCCAGGAGTTTTAGATTTACTGTATCGTGTCCAAAATAGAATTTGATTATTTGTAAACAACTATGAAGGAGTAGTGAGCAGCTTTCACAAGGTACATCCAAGACATTTAAAAACTGTATTTGCCATAGGTGAAACTAGCTCATATCTCCAGCACTGTATTTTATCATTTAAGCAAATGGGCTTGAAGTCAAATTAGTCACTTATTTTGTTGTCATCTCTGCTCAATAGTGGGGAAAACACAGAAATGAAGAAAAATTATGTTAAAAGGTAATATTTATTTAAGTAAATATGTGCTACTGTATACTTTAGGCTATGCAAATAAGAACTTCATTGTGTTTGTGCAGAAACATAATCTGGATATTTCCTTCAAATTAATTTGTCTTCCCTTAACAGAGTATATTGTGTGAGGTATTAGAGGCCTGATGTTTCCTCCTTCTGGTAGCACCTTGTTTATCACTTGTGACTTTTCATGGCTTTGTTTGACCTGAAATTTTTTTGACCCTTTTAGAAAACGCTGGCTTCTTGCTTTTCCAGCATGGGATGATCTTAGCATAATTGTACTAAACTTTATCTTCAATTTCCAAACCAGTTGTCATTGCTGTGGTGTAGAAAAAAAAAAGGAGCAGGATCAGGAAACGACTCTGGTTTTAAGAGAGGCTTTTTATGAGTGCCTTCAGGAGTGCATTAACACCGTGAGTTACATCTGTCTCGCGTGTTTTCTCTCCCTGAAGGAGGCGGGGCTGTGTCCTGTTTATGTTGGGAGGAGTGTGCCTGGCACTGGGAATTCCTGGTGCCTCCCCAGGCCTGTGGGAGCCAGGGAAGGAAACACCTCGGTGCCCACCCACGGCACCAGTTTGAAGGGAGTCTGAGCAGGGCAAGTCTTGTGAAGCTTTTGGAAAACTCATTTATTCAGAGCATTTCGTGGGGACTCCTCTTGCTTTTGGTTTGGGGGTTTGTTTTCTCTTAGTTGCATTAGCAGTTCCTACATCTTCATGGAAAACCTGCTTCCAGAGAGGGCACTGAGTTGTGTCATCGCTTGAATCCCACAAAATGAGGGAATATCAGTTTAGGAGATGGGAACAACCGCTCCCTTCCTAAATGCTTCCAATTCAAACAGACCTTTACAAGCAAAAATATTTTTTTACCTTCTTGGTGAAGGGCTCAAAAATTAAATAGGAGGAGTAAAGGTTGATGGGAACAAGTATGGATTGCTATGATTGCCATTCTTTACTGATTTAGGCAGTGTCCAAAAAGACCAATTACAATTAAGCCCCTCTTGTTTTAGGCCCTATAAAAGCTAGAATGGGTTTCACAGCTTTTTGTCAGCTGTGTCTCCTTTGTCAGCCCATTTGAGGCAGACAGGCTGCATTCCAAGCACAGACAAAGCAGGGAAATGTGTGCTCTGCTTTGGAGTCTGTAACTCTGTAATGCAGTGTTTGTTTCTGCTTTGTGTTCACCTCTGCACGGCACAGAGGCACATCTAGAGCTGCTCTGGGATTTTTCTGCCTTGTGCATTATCTGCTCAACAGCAACAGTAATTAGACTAAATTTAGAATGTACAGAGTGGTGAATTTAAGTTTTCAAAACAAACTTGTGCTGGAGTTATGCACACAAGAATGCCTTAAATTGAGCATTGAAAGAAAAAAGAAATGGACTAAATCACTTCTAATTTGCTGGGGGAAAAGACTGTAAAATATGCTAAAGAATACAAATAGGCAGAAAAATCTCATTGTAAGCTGAGATTCAGATTTGATCTCACTTCTAGTCCAGCTGTAAGACAAGGAAGAATGGAATTTTTATCAGATTTGATGCAGTCTTCACTGTGTCACTGTGGTGCTCCTTCTGTAATAATGAGATAGTTCCTTTAGTCACCCAGCAGATGCAGAAAGGATGTGCATTCTTCTAAAAAGAATCCAAAGTAATTATCTGGAAAGTAAAGAGAGAAACCCATCCTCATCCCAAGACATGTCCTAGAAGCGGCACCACCTTTTTTGGTTATTTGCAGAGGGGTTTGTGCCTTTTACTTTTTAATTATTATATTTTTTTATTTGATCTTCCATAAGGGCTCACAACAGATGAAAATATAGAACAGGCAATTTTGTGTGGGTATCATTTTTGTTCTGTTTACAGTTTTGCCACTTTTTCATACAGTGAATTCAAGCAATCGTTTGAATGGACCAGAAAATCTATTTTGCTCCAATGCTGTTTAATATCAGAAAAGTTAAGAAGGATATAGAGAACTCTCACTTTTTATTTAAGATGCTTCAACTTATAACTGAATTGGTGTGAAAGGCCCACCTTCTTGGAGAACCTGTAACTAAAGAGCTCCTCAGGGGCAGTGTATCCACACACAGAGGGCTGTGTGCGTTTTTCTAACATTCCAAAATAACCTCTATAAATCATGTCATTAAGAAACTGTCTCAAACTAATAAAAATAACTTCCATTCTTAAATCACTGTTAGTTTTGAAATCAGAAGAAGTAATGGCCTCGTGTTTCCTGCAGTAAGTAAACCTGCAAAGCAAACACTGAACAAATGAGGCTCGTGGCTTCTGTTGGCGAAGGGATGCCAGAGGGTTGGAGCCAGGGAGTGGCAGATCCATCTTCCCTGAAAGGCAATTCCTTGCTGTTTTTTATGGTGGCAGATATTAAATATTCTTTGTTTTGCTAGTCATACCTTTTGGAAGTCATACATTGCTTTATCCTGAGTAATTAGGGGAGTTTCAAGTAACAGGGATCTAAATTATGAATCCTTTTATTCTGCTTTTATTTTGGGAGGCAGAGGAGAAGCATCATTTTATTTTACCTTTTTAGAGAACTAAAGCTTACCTTGCTTGGGGATCTGGGGCTGTAAGAAAAACTTGCAGTATGTCAAAATTTGCAATAACATAATGAGCTCTCATTAACACTGCATTCCACCCAAAAGTTTCCTACTCTTCCTAATAGCTTTTCATACGAGCACAGTTTTCCCCAGTACAATTAGGAATATGTAGAGTACCTAACTTTAAAATGGCAGATCCACTCAAGGACGTGTTCCTGAGATTTTTACTTACCCATTAGCTAAAATAAATACACATTTCCCTCTCATTTCCATGGCCAGCAAAATAAAGACACGCAATTGCACCTTGCTTAAATGCTAAGTTTTTCACCCTTTTGGGGGGAGACTTTCTAATATACAGATTCCTCAGGATGTATGTGATATTTAAAGAGAAAATGTTAACTGAATCCTTGCAATAGCTTTCAACAGGATTTCTATGAAAAGAAACAAACCACAAACAAAAAACCCCCAATAATTTGAAAGGGCATTTAAATAAGGATGGGGTTTTAGAATTTATTTTTTTTTTAGGTAGAGTCATTTTAATCATATTCTTCCAATCCATCACCAAACCCCTGCCATAATAGAGGAGCTAAATTTGTATTAATCTCCACCAAGGCACAGGGACTCGGTTGATGGCTGTGGTCTGTTTATTGAGGCCTTAGGAAGCCAACAGAATTGAGTTTGCAATGGGGCAGGCAGGGTGTGTGGGTGGAGAGTGGATGGGAGTGAAAGGGAAAGTGGGTGAGCGCTGGTTGCATTATAAATGTTCCAGCAGGAGGTATTTGGAATGGCTCCCTCACTTCCATGTTGTGAAATCATCAGGGAGTTCTGCTGCATCCCAAATGAGTGCTAATGAAACCTTTATTCCAGGCACCATCGTGAATTCTGCATATGCTACATATGATGTGGGAAAAACTCAAATTAAAATTGAGGGAGAATATGTGATAGGGTGGCATAAAGGTTTTATCAGCATGGGGTTGGGAGGGGGTGCCTTGCTCACAAAAGCAAAGCTGAATTTATTAGTTCACATTTTTTTCTCTCCCTCTGAGCCCTCAGTCTTGGCACTCACTGGAGAACAGGGGCTTATGGGCACAGGCTGCAAAAATAGTCTCAATAATCTATTTTAAAACTCCTTTTCATCTTTCAATAAATACTTTTTTGACAGAATATATGAGATGGTTCAGGGTACAAAAGTCTTACCAGCATTTGTTTAGAATGTTCTGCATTTCTCACTCCTAATTTTGCAGTCTTTTGAGTGCTTTTAAACTTTCATATCTGAACCTTGGCCTTTAACCTAGCCAATGGAAAAAAAAACTTTCCTTCTAAAAAGGAACATTTCTTTCTCCACCTTCCCTCCTCTTCTCCACCACAAAATACTTTTTCCTCTCTCCCTTGTTGTATCATTTGCTCACCCCTTGCTGAGCCTCAGCTCCTGGACACTGTGCAGTTCTGGGATGGTGAGTGTGGTGTTGTGTCCCTGGGGTGATCCAAGGCTGCAGGGGCTCTCCCAGGGCATGGAGTGCTCCTGGAGCTGTTGGAGCTCATTTGGTAAAAATGCGAAGATTTCTGCCTTCCCAACCTTTCCAAGGTCAGCACAGTTTTGAGTCATGCTGCCTTTACAAATCAATAAGCATTTAAAATACCTTAAAAAAAAAAAAGCCTGAGATCTATAGTTATGAATCATTTGCCTTGTTTAATGATAGAGCCACACGCACTGTGGAGTACTTGTGCCATCAGGAAGCACCTTCCTGTCTTCTCCTCTGGGTTCTGAGATATCACTGCTCACCTCTCCCCCTGTCTGTGTCCTTTTGTTTGACCTCTCTGTGGCCGCAGGACCAGAACAAACAGCAGCAGGGGGATGCTTTAATGTGGTGGCTCAATTCTGATTTTCCAACTAGAAATAGGAACAGTCTTTAAAAAAGGTGACCTTTAGTTACACTTCAAGATAAGCAGTGCAAGAGGGAGGGAGAGGACACTAAAGCATGAAGAGTTTGTGGTATTAGTGACAGGAAAAATAGTGCAAGCATTTTATTCCTCATTAAGGTCACTTGGTCATTATGTTCTTGCATCTATTGACTTTGAGTCACGGGAGAAGAAAGTCTTTCAGACTTTACAAGGAGCTCAGGTGGCATGGAGGAGGATTTTTCCTCCCATGCCTTGTCACTTCTCTGACCTGATGCTTTTTCTGAGCAGGAGAAATTCCTCACTTCACTTTTTCCTGTGTGCCCAAAACGAGTGCTCTAATTACACCCCCTCCCACCAAAACCACATTATATCTACAAAGAAAAAAAAAAAGCAGATAGGAGGTCCAGCAGATTTGTTCCTACATTTGAAAAAGTTTCACCTTTTTTTTTTTATTATGGTTGTTCTACTTGAATATATTTTCTCTGTTATGTGGATAACAGGGAGAAAAAAAATCAAATCATGGAGAAAGAAATGGAAACTATTCTTGCCATAAATCTTCCCTTTTTCTCTATTTACTGGAACAGAAAATTGGCTGGGAGTTGAAATGCAGTGTGTATATGCGTGTGTGTGTGCCTCTGAACCTTTCTCACCAATGTAAGAAGTGACATTTTCCTAATTTCGGTTTATATAAAAAAGGCTTTGCATGACTTTGATTTCCATAACATGAAGGTCAAACCATTCAGAATAGAAACAATAATATTCCTCAGAAATTGACCCATGAAAATGTATTTAAGTTGTTTCTGGAAAACTGCCCTTCAAAGCTCCTTCCCAAGTAAACTTGCAATGACATTTCAGAAACAGAACATGGACGCCTGTAACTGTGGGGAATTTTTGGATTGTTTCTGCTAATTTGGTAACCACACACAAAATACCTGTTACACAAATCAAACTCCAGTAATTTACTATCCAGGTGCCTGATCTTGTAACAGCCAACATGCTGAGAAACCTTTGAGGATATTCAGCTCAGTTTTATATACGTTCTGTATTGCTTTTTCTATCACTTTGATTGCTGATCTTACTTCCCAAGGCCTTTAACAATGAGAGAGATAAAGCTGCTGCCCTGTTAAGGCACAAGGAATTGAAATATCAGAGTAATTTGATGTCAGAGGGGTCGTTCAGTTAAGAATTAAGGTTTCATCGTGGTTTTATATAATTTTTTTTTTGTTCTTTTTCATAAGGAAACAAAACGTGGTGTTTCCTAGCTGGGCTCAAGTGTTTGGGTAAGATAAATGTCCTGACTGAGTAGATATAACACCCCCATGCCTTTAGCAATAACATAGACAGGAAGGGTTGTAGAACTGGAAAATCACAGCTCTGGAGTGTCGGGGGATCTGCTTTGTCTTTCCATCTCTGTCAGACTCCAGAAGTGAAGCTTTGCAGGAAGCCCGGGGTGAGCACAGATCGCGCTCCTGCTCCGGAGCTGCAGAGGGATGCTCAGGGCCCCTGGGGCAGGGGGCACCTCACCTGCACACACACAGCAGCCTGGCACGGGTGGGGAGCCGGCTCCAAAGCTCTCCTGAGGTTTGGCACGGAGCATTTGGGTGGCAAGTTCACCCTCAGCTATCTCTGAATGTGTGGAGTCATTGGTCATTTAATAGAGACACTGTAAATGGGTGTGGGGGAGAAGGGGAGTGGATAGAAAATGTGCAAGAAATAAGTCTTTCATTAACCTTCTCTGACCTTTGTCCTGAGCTCTCTCTCCTCTGTTGCAGAATATTACCTGATACTTAAGTAGTATATAAATATAAAGAATTCTTTCTGAATATGTGAAATAAGGTGTTGGAAGACGTGTCAGTCACCACAGTGATGGAGGGGTAAAAACCCCCATCTCTGAGGAACTGTGCAGGGGTGTGGAGGGGCTCATATGCAGAGAAAGCTCTGTGCTGAGAACACGAAAGCTCTAATTCCTAGGAGGAATTTTCCTTCATGGCGAAGTGTTTTTGCCTTTCTGGAGAGCACAGCACTGGCCTGGTGTTTCTGTTTGTGGAATGCCTGAGTCCTGGAAAGGAATTGCTTGGCATCAGCTCTCATTAGTAATTATCTTCCTACTATATGCTAGATAAAAACTGAAGAAACTCCATATAATATCTGGTGGATTGTTATTTCAAAAAAAAAAAAAAAATTATATCTTCTTAAAGACTAAGTGTAGCTGTGGATGAATCCATGAATCCACTGGCCCTGCAAAGACATACCCATGTCCATACTGTCCATGTTTCATTTTCATCATTTTGGGACTGATTTCACCATGAATCTCCTGTGATTGTTGCCCTCTGGATGAGGTTCTTTAAATATAGACCTGACCAAATTTTCTTTTTTTTTTTTTCTCCGCTCCGCATTACTAAAGCAGGAAAAATTATTTTCAGACCGAAACCCTTATGACATGATTTCTAAAGGAAATACCATGTATTGATCCACAGTCACGTGATCTGTTGTGGTTGACATTGTTTTATTGCCTGGGTTTAATGGTTTTTATTGGTTAAAGCTTTTAGTCTGCAGTGCCAGCAGTTGGAAGGGAGCAGTGAGTGTCCTGTGGATGTAAGCAGGGAATTAACCTGCCTGGTTTAACTGCCAGCTCGTTCCTCTGGAGGCATCATGTTTGTCAGATCATTTTTCAACTGTGCCACACAGGCCTGGATGTGATATTTATTCTCCCTGTAACAAGTTCTTTAATTAATTTATAGACGGGACACTCAGGAGTTCCATGTTGTTACTTACTGTTGCTGTCATTATTTTGAAAATAAATTTTGGTTAAGTCTTCATTTTGTCAAAGTTTGTTTGCTTAATGAAAGGGTTCATTCTGCACTGGGTAAAATCTTGTTATGATCGGGCACTGAGAGCTACAGGGTTCTGCTCTGGCTTGTGCATGAGCACAGCAGGACTGGAGGGATGGAGCAGCCACTGGAATTTCTTTTGTTGCTACTAATTTTCAGCTCAGCTTCCTGTAGAGCTCCAAGTGCTCTCAAAAGCTTCCTGCAGCCTGTGGAATCCCAGGGTTATCCCATGGCTGGTGTGAAGGTAGATTGTGAGATTGCTCAAACCTTCCAAGTTCCAGATTTCCAAAAAACTTAGGCGTTGTTCAGCCTGGAGAAGGGAAGGCTGTGTGGAGACCTCACAGCACCTTCCAGAAGGGACCTACAAGGCTGCTGGAGAGGGACAATTCATCAGGAACTGGAGTGCCAGGACACAGGGAATGGCTTCCCACTGCCAGAGGGCAGGGCTAGATGGGATATGGGGAAGGAATTGTTCCCTGTGAGGGTGGGCAGGCCCTGGCACAGGGTGCCCAGAGAAGCTGTGGCTGCCCCTGGATCCCTGGAAGTGCCCAAGGCCAGGCTGGACAGGGCTTGGAGCACCCTGGGATAGTGGGAGGTGTCCCTGCCCTTGGCAGGGGTGGGATGGGATGGGATGAGCTTTAGGGCCGTGCCGACTTCAAACCCCTCCATGATTCTATGATTCAATTAATTTTCTCTCTTCTCCAGAGCCAAAGTTCCTCACTCCTGGCTCTGTCCCTCGGAGCTGTGTTCCCATTGCACAGAGACAAACCCAAGGACACCCAGCTGTGACAGAGATCCTGGAGG
The DNA here is from genome assembly GCA_013400975.1 of Atrichornis clamosus. NCBI lineage: Eukaryota > Metazoa > Chordata > Aves > Passeriformes > Menuridae > Atrichornis > Atrichornis clamosus. The sequence goes on along the minus strand of WBMZ01009298.1, from coordinate 213,426 downwards.
ACAGGCCCTGGCAGGAGCCAAGGGCAGATTCTGTGTCTGGAAAACACGTCCCTGCGGTAAAGACCAGGGAAGTATTTTTTCATCTTTAAGTAGTTTTCTGCGTCCTGTTAGCTCCTGTCAGTCTCCTTTATCAATCCAGGGTATTTATAAGGCACGTATCACTTCAGGATCTAAATGACACAGGCCTCTCACGGAAGACAGTTTAGATAAAATAACTTGGTGGAATAACGAAGTGACAGACTGCAGAGTGTCTTCAGATGGGAATTCACTTGGGAGAATGAATACATCCCACAGTATTTAACTACTAATATATAAACTCAATTGTAAATATTTATACTCTACAGTGTAACACAGAGTTTTGGCACATTGTCCGTAAAATCTTGATATTTTGAGACTTGTAGAATTTAATTTTCATACTTTTCATGCAACTATATTTTTAATCAGTGTTCCACAGAATTGTATGCTGAACTGCAGCAGGAGTAAAGTAAATATTAATGAAAATACATTTAAAATAGTATTTTAATAATTAAGATATGCTGGGTAACACCAGAATATTATATATACAGAAATATTCATGGCTAAATTCTGAAGTAATACAGCAAGATGAATTTCCAGAGCCTCAATTAGCAGATGCCCAATGGAGGAATGACTGGTTTGGGACAGTTTATGTTTTACTGTAGGTTGGAGGGATGATGAGTAGAAGCATTTTTCAGAATGTTGCTTGGGTATCACTGAAATGTTACTTTCTGCAGCACTAAAATTCATCACCAGAATTCCATTGTTCTTTTATACTTAGCTTGAATTACAGGGAGAAGTATTTCAATTTATCTCCAATAAAATACCTGGTAATCATTTTAGTGGAATCCAGAAGTACTCAGAAGATAGAGGTTGCTTTAAGTGGAATATGGTATGGGTAAATTAAAAATCTATTAACACATTCTAGTGAAAATGCTTAAAAACAACCCAAATGTGTGTGTTTTAACAAGAGGTTCTGCCTCACAGCCCTTAATTGTACTCAAAGCTGTTGTTCTCAGAAATGTTGAACTCTGAATTGATGCATCTGTAGTGAATATACAATTAAGAAATAGGTGTAATTTCTTTAGTCAAAATCTAGAAATTAAGGGAAGGGAAAACAAGTTAAAAATTACCTGGGTTTGCTGTAATTAGAAAAGTTGTGGGGCTTGGGGGAGGTTTTTAAGTTGTTTACACGGAGTCCATTTCATGTGTTTGGGTGTTCTGCAGGTGAAAATACTGCCAGTCTCTGAGAGAGCTTCAATTTATCCCATCTCATGAGCTCTAAATCTGAAAAACTGACAAAAAATGGCTGTTTCAATGAGTCCTTTCAGAGCGTAATGCCAGACCTAAAATCTAGAGCATCTATAACACATGCACCATGCTCCGAGCAAGTAGGAAACATGTTCTGATCCTAAAAAAAGTCCAGTATTTTTAATCTGGAGTTGGTTTTCCACTGTCAGCAAAAACAAAAACAAAAAAAAAAGGGGACCATGGATGCAGTTGTGTATTTATGAGCAAGTTTTATCTCTAAACAGATTTGTAACTAAAAACAGAAATATCTTTTTATGGGAGACAGCTGGTTGGGAGATTAAAGAAACACAGCAAGGGAGGGGAGTTCAAATTAACAAACATTCCTAGACAAGGAATGCCTGTAAGCATTAGCAAGCTTTTAGCTTGCGACCTAAAAACATATCTAATCTCATCCATGGCTCTGTCCTGATGGGTTTCACTTTGGTATTTGCTGATAAAGAAATCTTTGAAAAGCCCAGTGTGGAGCCATAACTCCTGGACGTCTTTAAGTATCAGACAGACCTTAAAGATCTGGCCTAAAAATTTCCAATTGCACCATGAGTTGGGTGTCAAAGAGTTAAACCTGAGAGGCCTTGTGCTGGTACAGTTTTTGTTGGGACACCCTGCTCTGAGAGTTTAGCAGCTTCCCAGAAAGCTTCCAGATCCTGGAGCATTCTTGCAGAGCATTTTCACCAGATGTTTTGTTCTAGAGACGACAAAATTTTCTCCCTGAAGAGCAAAATGTCTGAAGATGGGCAGGCAGGAGCCAGCTTGTCCAGAGCCTGCTCAGTGTGTAAAGTCATAACGTTACACATCAGTAACTGAAGGCCCTTTTTGTCACAGGAAGCTGTGCAAGACCATGTGTGTGATGTTCCTGCTGGTACCAAGGTGGGTTGGAGCTCCTCAGCACGTTTTTAATGAGATTCAGAAAGGCAGCTCTCAAAAACGAGGCCATTGTTCTGTGCAGGGAGGATTTGAATAGCCAGACCTTGAGTTATTTGACAAATCTCGTTGAACTTTTCTCAGAAAGTATACAGCAATATGTCAGTTAAAAATAGTTGGAGTATGCCTGTGCATATTGTGTTCTGTCTTTACTTGTTTAAATATTATTATTGGGAACGCTGCCAATTTCTAACAGAACTATTGTTTGTTTTTAAATCAGTATAGTTACATTTGGAATTGTCTTCATCCTTCAGACTGTGCTCATTTTTATAGGATTTTTCAAGTTTGTCTTATAAGGGCACATCTTCTGCTGGAGGAAGCCAGCTCAGATTTGCTGTCTTCCAGTTGCACCAGAACAGAATCTTATCTATGCTCAGAAAATTCCCAGAAATATTTAGGCCAAGGAGAGAAACAAAGTACCAGCGTTCTTAATATCAACTGCTTTGAAGCTATTTTTTTTTCCTTTTAAGCTTCACCCAATGCATGATTGTGTTTTTGTGCTGTATCTCATAAATATCCCCTAAAAAATTGAAGGGTGGAAAATCCTGTCCTCAGTGCAGTTAAATCCCAGTTTCCCACTATCCATATTTTCATCACTTCTGCTTTACTTTTTTAAAAACACCAAGTTTGCTCAGAAGCAATCAAGAGAATAAGGGAGATTAAAATTATTTACTCTGATAATTAATACATGCATGAAAGGAGGAGAAGGATGACCAGGATGTGACTTTTTTTATAACATAGGGAAGAATTTGGAGAAAAATTTGAAGGAAGTTTGTATTTGTGCTTGACCCCAGCTCCCTCAAGGAGCTCCTGAATGCTGATATTTGGCCATTAAATATGATTTGATGAAGGGGATGTAGGTGGAGGTGAACAGAAATGGGTTGAGATACTTCAGTTCCCTGATTTCTTGTCTCTTTTTCACTTTCTGTGACATTACCTCTCCTGCTCCACTCAGATTCCAGGAAGATAATTTTTCCTGCCTATATATGACATCCATATTCCTCAACAGAGATCTCTTTGAAAACTTGCAAAATCAAACCTTCCTAAAAAACTATCGGAGCTCATTTGGATGTTGTACTCAACGCAAATAGGCTCTGGGACATTTCTGGTTACTGACTTTTAGATAGAACAATAAAAAGCGTGAAAAACATGCAAATTAAGTTTTAAAGGGGAAGAGTTATGAAATTCTTAAACTGTTTCATAGAATCAGAGATCCAATGGAGAACGTTTGTGTGGGTTTTTTTTTTCTTTTTTTGCATTGGGTTTTTTTAAGCAAGGTATTAAAAAAATATTTAGCTACTTAGATATATTTTAAGGATATTCTGTTCCCTGCAGGATTGTGACTGAAACATTTTAGGGGTTAAATATGGAATTTTAGATTTGTTCTATTTGCTTTTCAAAGTGGATTGAGTGCAGGTGCCTGTAGCAATTTATGCTTTCACCTTCCTCGTTGCAATTATGTACATACATTACAAAATCAGAATCCTGCCTCTGAAAATCTGTTTCCTTCATTGCTTTGTGAGAGTATCATCAGTTTAGATCTTTCTCACACATGTTCATGATTACGTCCTAAAGAGGAAACATTTTTCAAATTCATGAGTTCAAAAAAAAAAAGAAAAAGGGAAACTGTATCTGATTCTTGAACCCAAGAAAGTAACATGAGAACTGCTCTATTTTGTCTGGAATTCTTTCTTCATGATGTGCAAGTCTAATCTAGAACACATTTGTATTGCCCTCAAATTGACATTCTTTCAGCATGTGCTTGGATGGAGAGCTACAAAAAGGCTCAAATACATTGTGAAAGAACAAACTTTTACATAAAAAATAGTATTGGTGATTATCTATTCCATATATTTATGCTGTGAATATTGGCCTTTACTTACGCCTTTCTGCCAGTTTTCCAGGCATAAAAGTTGGGGTAGAAAGGATCCATACACTGATGAAATTTGTCTTCTATGCAAAGATATTCACAGGATATTTAGAAATCAGATTTGTTGTTTTGGTGGTGGTTTGTTGGTTTGGTTTTTTGGTTTTGTTTTTTTGGGTTTTTTTTCCAAATTATTTGATTGTTTCCTTTCATTTGTATTTGTGCCACATTAAATAATCTTGGCAAGTCACATCGTAGAGATTTCTGCAAACAGCACATAAATCTTGGTTTTATTAATTCTAAGAACTTCTCTTGAATGCATGCTGGTACATTCTTTTGTTCAGAAATAAAGAGGTTTCGGAAAAAATAAAGTCAAAATGGGATATTTTTCATAAAAAGATGTAAACTAAACCTTTAATTTGAGCAGCACTCACTTTTCCGGTGTGAATGGCCTTTGAGTGACTGCTCTTGACCATTCACACCCTTTGTTGGTGAGGAATGCTAATATTGAAAATATCATCCATAAGGGAAGTAGTTCTGTAATAAAGAATACTTTTTTCCTTAATAGGCCTCTTTTGCCATCCTGTTTCTTCTCCATTACAAAAAGAAAAGGGAAATCAATTGGAGAACCATAACAAAGGGCAGTGAAGGAGCACATGAAGGAAGTTCCTCCTGCAGCACAGGCATTTATGGAGATGTGTGTGTGTATAGAGCTTAGAGAGCAAGTCATCCAAAAGTGTTTTATTTTCAGGATTGGATGGAACCATTAGATTATCTGGTTTGACCTTTCATGTGCAATAAATCTTCCCCTTTTACTTTCCTGTCCTGGCCTCATGATATGAGTGAGGCAGCAGCATTAGAACAAGAACAGCACCCAGATAGGAAAAGATGAAGGTACCACCCCTTAATTACTGCTGTGCTCAATTATCCATCACAAGTCCGTGCCCAGTTTGGATTTGTCTGGTTTCATCATGGTTTATGCCGGGTATGTTTAGGATTTCCCCAGGTGAGTTTTTAAGTTCACCACATTTTTCAGAGAATTTTTTAAAAATTTAAATAGTGTCTGGTCCATCACATCCTCCCTTTGCCACTGAGAGCTCCTGCTGTCACTGTGACATCAGTGAGATGAAGGAACAGTTGGTTGGTGCAGTTCCAGCTACAAATCAAGCCCTTAAACTCCAGTCTTGCTTCCATGTTTCCCTGTTTTGGTGCAGGGGGGCTGGTTAGGATCAAGTTTCCCAAGTCACATCTTTGTGCTGTCTCATCTGTTGGGGCTCGCACTGTTCTCAGCAAGCAGAGTCAGCTTAAATTCGTTTCCTAATAGCATTTCTGTGGGTGAAATTCATGTATTTCCTTAAAATGAAGAGCCAGCAGAAAGATTCTTATTTAATTTCAGTTTCATTGCTGTGCAGCTTGTTTTAAATGTTAATGTTAATATCTTTAATGCTTTCCGGCATTCCTGCTGGTACTTTCTTAGCAGCCATAATACTTAAAGTTATTAATTCTCTGAAGGTGATGTTTATACTCGGCAGAACTGAAATCATAAAAGTCCCTTGTAATAGGTAATAGAATAGGATATCCAGAATTACAGCAAAACTGAAAAGTGAGAGTGTAATTTTTTAATTTAAGCTTGTACTTGTTCCCCTTTCTGGTGCATCAGCACCAGTGTCCTGGTACCTTCATGTCACCTTATCAGGGACAAGCCCAAGGACTTTTAAGAAATTCTTATTTATATTTTGAAGGATACAATGGACTGAAGAGTTGCTGTCATGCAAGCAGGTCTAGAGTTCTGCACAAATCCAAAATAAGTCATTGGCAGGAAGATAGAATTAGGCTGAGGGTCTTAGTGCCTGTCACTGAAGTGTTTTTCAAATTCTGGAAAATAATAAGTACCCACGGAAAGCAATGCAAATAGCAGAAAAGACATCCTCCTCATACTGGAGACATTAAGAAGTGATGTTGAAAAGAAGAAAACCTCCTGAGATTAATGCCAAAAGCAAGAAGATTATAGGCCACACTATAAAATTATTACTGCTGCCCAATGGTTACTTTAATGATTAGCTGAAGGTTAAATTAGAGTAGTAGTAAAGTAGAAAGAAAGAGAAAAGAAAAAGAAGCTGAGACAAAGACGAAAAGATAGAGTGGAATTATCTTATTGATAGCCTGGGTCATTTTATTTTTCCCCAGGAGACTTTATGAGATATCCTGCCATTGCCTATAATTATCTCCTGCTATTGCAACAGTTTTTTCCCTCCCCTTGCACCTATAATGTACAATCCAACTTATTTCTGTGCTGTATTCTTCACTCAAGGCATGACAAAATGGAAACTTAATATTTTTGCGTAGCGTTTCCATCGCTTTTTTCCCCAGTGAATTTTCCCAAACGGAAGCACTGTCCAGTCCAGCAGTATTCCAAGATGCGTAACCTATGGATGGTTTGGGGTTGGATTAGTCTCTGCAGCTGCATTGTGGTGAGCAAGTCAATACCAACATGTCACAGATGGAGCCAGACCAACAGGAGATTTTTAGTAAGAATGTCTAAACCAAACATTTCTTCACTGGATGTTTGGGTATGTTCTGGTGGATATTTTAGTCCATATAAATCCCTTAGTGCTGTCAAAGTTTGAGGATTTCTTTGGCTCCCTCTGGGGAATCTGTGCTTTTATGACTCCAAACCTTCAAGATGCTGTAGAAGGTTTTGATCATGACTTGTGGGGCTGTTTATTCTCAAAAGAGTCATTTTATACCGGAGAATTCAGAGGAGGAAACTGGCCATGGCACAGCTTTTCCATGGGCTGTGTATAGCTCAGATCCCAGCGTGGCCTGTACGAAAGGGATGGAGGAAAAATGGAATTTTGTAACCCTGGATAAGTGACTTAAACAGGAATAAGTATTTCAGATGAAATGGGATTGACATTTCACGGTGAAGATAAGCTTCTTCAATATTCCTGAAATGGGAAGATTTCTTGTAGATGAGGTGTGAAAGCCAAAACAGAGCCAGGTGTCCCCCTCCTTATGTGCAATGGAGAGCATAGCAGAGGTTAGAAATAAGGAAAGTAAGGGCTGTGTAAGAATTTATCCCCAAATCCTGTGAAACACTGACTAAGAAGAAACTCTAAAAGGAGTTAGTGTTTATTTCTGCATCACATGCCACATTATTTTTGTTCTCCACATCGGGAAAAACAGCACAGACACGACTCGGTGATTTACTAATGCAGATCATTAATTCTGCTGGACTTGACCTATTGGAATGTTTGACTTCAAACATTATCCTAATGTAATCTTGCCACGTTCAGAGCCTCAGCGGAGGAAAGCAGAGCCAGTTTTCCTGTCGGAAGATGCTGGGGTGCGTGAACACTGGGAGGAGCACGGTGGGGTGTAGTTACTGCTGCTCCACAGCTCTGGGGCCTCCCAGCACCTTCCCCAAGGAGCCCCCAGGAATGAACTCTGGCCAGTGTTTTCTGAGGTGAAGGAGCAACTTCAGCCACCCAGTCAGGGCTCTAAAGGCATAGAAGGAGCTCCAAGGCTTCCACAGGCTCCACATTTCCATGACTGGAATGTGTACGGTTGAAAGTCTATACTCCTGCAAATTTCTGTCGGCTAAGCAAACATGACACCTAAAAAATCAAGAATAAAATGGGCTCTGATGTGTCTTCTTTTACAGGAAATAGAAGCTCTAGTTTAAAAGCAAACTTTTCTGTTTCAAAGTGATAGTTTAAGCTGAACCACGAGAGGCATTAGAACAGAACAGGCCCAGGGACTCCTTAAGTATTATTTTATGTATCTCCAGATGGTTGTGCTAAATGATACAAATAATCACGTTAACCTGCTCACTAAGTCATTACTGACAGAAGATGGTGGAATGATTAAAGACTGAACCAGGTTCTCATGTTTTGTTTTTACAAATCCCATGAGTTTTAGTGCAATTTACTCTGAATATTCTGAGATAATTTTTTTTTCTACTTCAGGTTTGAGGGGGGTGTTTCTGCTTTGTATTTGAAGTGTTCTGCCTGAAATATTATCCTTTTATCTACCAGGAGGACTACAGTTAGTTACAGTGCCTTGGAAAATTGCCTACTTTTAAGATGAATGGCAATTAGCACCTTTTTATTTTAGGATTTTTGTAATATCTCTCTCCTTTCACCTTTGTACATTGCCTTGTAGCTATTATTCTCTGCTGTTTTTTACTGTATTTGATGTCTTACCTAGGTTTCTTCTGTGTTGTGATTTAAACATCAAGTGTTTATGGTTTTTGTAGGTCACTTCAATGTTGTATTCATAGTGGATTCTTTCAGGCACTCTGTGCTTTGAACAGGAGCAGCAGTATGCAGTTTCATTCTATACCTTTCCTTTCACTTTATATTATTTTTTTGGGTTTCCTGGACAGTGTTGCAGATGTCTCTAATTCTTATTGGAGGATCAACACTTAATTTTTTATAATCATGCTGTGAACTGGAGAGGGATAAGGATCAACATATAAAGAAACAGAACATTTCTCTTTGCCAGGGGCGAAAATGTAAATGAGTTGAGTGGTGACTTGAAGAAAAGCAGCACAAGAAGAGAAATTGTGTTCTGAATCAGGGGAATGATGCTAATGAGTAGTCAGGGAGAGCAAATGGTGCTTTAAACAACATTGTTTTCCCTGTGAGCTCTGTGGCCTTTCCATAGAGACCTGGTATTCCGGAAGCCAAGGCCCCACTGCTGGTTCCTATTCCCTGGTACAAAGGTGGGAATTACAAGCAGTTGTCGAGTCGGCAGCCCAGGCAGAGCTTCCCCAAAGTGCTGCTTTGTGGCTCTGAGCCCCCGAGTGTGTCCCGGGTGCTGTGCACTGCTCTCGTGGATGGGGAGCAGGGTTTGGGTGGCGGCAGGCCGTGGGGATTTGGCTGGTCCTTTATTTGCCCCGGTTTGAGGAAGGCAGAGCACAGATCCATTTTACACGTGTTTAAATTTCTGTATTTTCTTTGGAAATCATCTTTTAGAAAGCATTAGTCTGGTGCCCTCCTGTAAGAAGCCCCTTCAGTAAGCAGACACAGGCCAGATTGTGGGAGGCAGATGCACGTCTGCGCTGTGGAGACGTGGTACTGAACGACCCCAGGGCCAAAATCCTTGATTTCCTCAGTCTGCGGGATTTAGCACTATGATCACCACTTAGCAGACAGGATTAGCACTATGCTAATCATTCCTCGGAATGACGAGCATCCATGTGCAATTTGCCCTGCTGGCTGGGCAGGGTCGGGGGAAGAGCAGTGTCATCTGCTCGTCACCCTTTGTACATGGCTTATGTGGCCTTTAATTACCACAAACCATTCTCTGCTGATAATTGTTTTCCAAGCCATCAGGAAAAAAGCAAAAGTAAAAGAAGCTGCTCCCAAACTACTCTTTTATTCTATTAAAAGTAACAAACATGTCGGTTTGCAGTGTGCTCTAATGGGAACTTCTGTACATCTGATATGTTGTTTCCACAAAGAATTGCTGCCACCTTGAACATTATCAAGGCAAACTGAACCCATCATTCCTTAGAGGAATTTACATAAAAATGAAGCTATTCCACCCCCCTATTGTAAGTAATACAGTAATCTACTCTTTGTACTCCCTTGCCTTTTTAAGCCTTTTTTAAAGGGTTGTACAATACAATACACTTGATTTTTAAAAACTGTTTCTTGATAAAAACAAGGAATCTGGTAGAGCTGTTCTGTAATTGCATGATGTCAGAAATAATGGGCAGAATACTCTGCACATGTAAACTGGCACAGCTCCAGCGACTTCAAAACAGTTTTGTGAGTTAACACCAGAATTTAACAGCTGGAGGTGTAATTGGGACAGGCCCAGGATGTGACTGGCCAGCACTGCTGAAATTTGCAGACTGGTTTGGTTTTAACTGGAGCAAGACAAGGAGAGCTTGCTCCTCTCCAACCAGGAACAAATTCCTTCAGCTGCAATCAATAAAAGCTACTTTTTTTCCAGGAGACTTCCAAAATCTTTAATAGACATATTTTCTCCCTGCCCCAAAACTGTAACAAACAAATGCAAGGCAATTCAAGAGAGAAATAAAACAGAAAGGAGACGTTAATTATGATTTATAAATGTATTCACTTGTTGAATATTCTAATGAACCAAAGCAGGAATTTAATTTCAGTGCAATTCAGCTGAGAGATGTTGCCAAAACCAGCACCTATGGAAAGAAAGCAACACCTGTCAGATCATGGTTTAAGATCAATAAAAAATGCAACCTTTTAAACATTGATGTCATTTGCTTACTTAGAGATAAGTGAGTAAAAGTGACAGATTACCAGCATGGCATAGCTGAACCTTGTGAAAAATCATTAATACTTAATCAGCAGGAAACAGCAGTGGCAAAAGGCATAACTTGGGCATGTGGGGGCACCTGCAAGGCTTCCCAAAAATTCCTCTGTGTCTGCAGATGCTGACTGTGCGAATTGTGCTGCTGTGTCACAGGGGATGAGTTGGTGCTGATATATGGAACCAGGATCTCTCCTTCAGCAGTAACACAGCCCTGTTATTTTAATGACCCAGATGGCAGAGTGAGTCTGTGTTGCTGCAAAATGGCAAAAAAATCCTCAATTCCCAGCTAATGCTGAAGAAATTTTGGAGATGTTCAGTGTACCTGTGAAGTTAAACTTCTTGCTGTATTTGAGGGGGATGTTAAAATAAAAATAATACTAATATAATAATAATTGATTGAAAAAAATTAACTTTCCATTTTGTGCTTTGTGCATCTGCATACATTTTTGCTTTGACACTTTCTATGTAATATTCTTTAGAAGAAGCAGTTGCATGGACTAAAGAGACAGATCATCTGTCCAGGATCCTGGAGAGAGGAGCTCTGGAGCCAGAGCTGCTGCCCAGGGAGATGGATGCTGGATTGATGTGCTCAGCTCTAATTCAGAGGCAATTCCCTGTGTAGCAATGACATCTTGGGGCTGGGAGTGCACGGGAACAGTCCTGAGAGCTCCATCCCTGGGTGCAGGCTGGGATCTGCTCGTAGCAGAAGCTTCCCGTTGGAATCGAGGAGCGATTACAACCACCAAGGAATTCGTGTGGAAAATGCCCTTTCCCGGGGCGCTGTGTTTGATGACAATGAGAACACTGCTTTGTGTTATGGTGGTGATACTTTGCATGTCTTTGGCACCTTTCATCTCAGGGATTCAAAGCGTTTTCCAGACGCAATGAATCGATCCTTGTGACACGCGTGTGAAGGGGGTGAATGCCAAGTCTTATTAGAGTTGCCTTGTTTTGGAGGCCAATTTTTAGCATTTATGCTTAATGGAGTTATGGCATTTTGTTTGTTGAGGAGGCAGTGTGTAAATTTTTAATATATTGGCAAGCCTGTAGATTCATTAGGCAAAATTTAATTTAAATTAGTTGTTCTTGCCTTTCCTTGATGTCGATCTTCATTCTGTGGATTAAAGTAGCTGGGAGTCTGGTTAGATTTGCAAGTTTTCTTTCCACTTGCCACTGCCAGTATTTCAAAATATTTCAAAAAATACATTGGAAACACTTCTTTCTTTGGACAAAAGGTCTTTAGAAATAAGACATGTGAAACTCTTAGAGTCATAGAATCCCAAAACAGGTCGGGATGGAAGGGACCTTAAAGCCCATCCAGTGCCACCTCTGCCATGGGCAGGGACACCTCCCACTATCCCAGGGTGCTCCAAGCCCCGTCCAGCCTGGCCTTGGACACTTCCAGGGATCCAGGGGCAGCCACAGCTTCTCTGGGCACCCTGTGCCAGGGCCTGCCCACGCTCACAGGGAACAATTCCTTCCCCATATCCCATCTAACCCTCCCCTCTTTCAGTTTCTCTTCCATGCGCTGAGATGTTGTCTCTTCCCACACCTCAGCCACCATCAGTAAGCTCAGCTCATCCATGTGTTTATTTCATGTTTTTCTGGGTTTTGCCCAGGAAATGCCTATTTCTGTCATTGGGGCAAAGAGCTATTTTTGACATATGGATCAAATATTTATTTTTTTCTGAGTGCACCTCATGAGTATTACAAACCAATACAATGCTTTTTCTGTTGAAGAACTACATTATGAACAACATGTAATACTCACATTTTCCTCTTATTTTTGTGCATTTCTAGAATTTTCTTGTCATATAGCAATTTATAACAATGGATTACCCAGTCCTCTCTCTTTGCCTTTTGGATGCACAGGTTCTCAAATGGGTGCTTTCAAGGACTTTGATTGCAATGCAGCTTTTTAACCCTCAATGAGTCTCACCTGTTAATTCCATCCAGAAAATGCACAATGCTGGGATGGCCTCGTTATCTTGAACATGGCACTGCTTTTAATAGACCTTCACTTTGCCATCTTCATCCATCACCAGGTGCCACGTAATCTGCACCATGGACAGGTTGGCATTTGTGCTCAGACTTGATTATATCATTATAAATGTCTGGTTTTACACATTTCAGCTACTGCCTTTTCACATTTCTTTGCCTTTTAGTTATTTAATATGTATGGAGATAGGTAAAAATAGGCTGTTCTTTTTTTTTCTGGGGATATGTAAATCATAAAAATATATTTATATTGGATACATTAACATGAGAACCTATCCATAAGATCCTGGGGAGCAGAGGTCATTGAAGTACTTTATAATTAAATCAGTGAACTTGATAATTTACAAGTTCAGCAGAATATTTCTGTGCACATCATTTTCATATTACGTATGGGTGATCCCATAAATATTATTTAAATTAAGAATTTTTTTTTCTATTTTGTTCACTCAAATAATTTAAACTTTTTTTCTGTTTGAAAAGAAACTCCCAAAATATATTTAGAGTTGAACTAAATGCTCTATTCTGCTCAAAGGGGGTTTTAAACTTTTAGCTCTGAGAAACTTAATTTTAGCTGCGTTTCATTTTGGTTTACATTTAAAAGCAACATTTTCACACATTTGGTTTAACATATATGGAAACAATATTTTGGCTTTTCTAAAATATTTCCCTTCTCCATTCCTCTCAGACAAACGTGCACACTGGATTTAAAGACAATTTGCCAGTAGTTTGTTGTTAAAAGTTCAGTGTAATATTTTAACTGGCAACAAATAAAGCTTTAAGTGAACCTATCATGGAAATGAACAACCTAAACAGTAGCTGAGAAAGAGACATGCAAATTCAGGCCCAAATTACACAAGGCACTGAATATTTTGTGCTGAAAAGAAAAATTCCTGCTGTTAATTGGGGCTTTAATTGGAAAGGCTGCAGCTCCGCATGAAAGGTGAGACCCTGGGTGCCACGAGGGCTGTTTGGTTTAGGACAGAGAGGTGAAATGCAGGAGGCCACAGATGTAACTACAGATAATGCAGCAATAATTGCACTTAATGGACTACTCAAGAATGTCATGGGGGACATGCTTCAGTTCCTGGCGTACGTTTGTTGGGATTTTTATTATAGTGAATGAAAAATCCCAGTTTGTGTGTCCTGGTGGCAGATTTGTTTCTAGAGAATGAAGTTACGTTGACGTTTGAATACTTTCTTTGGTCTTTTGTAACAACCCTTTATGTCTGATTTCAGGCTGTGATTGCTCTGGACAACAAAATGAAACTATTTTACTTGTATGTGTATTTCAGCTGCATTTTATTTCAGAAAAATTGCTGTATAATTGTATATAATGTGAACTAGGTCACTGTTGCATCATAAAACACAAATAATAGCAAAATCTCTTCTGAATTAGAGAAGATGCTTTCTTTAAGGATTTTCCTCAGCCAAATTTAAGGGCAGTAGAATTTGGAGACTTCTTCAAATTAGCCCATTATATAATGTTTCATGTTTAATGTATAATGTCTGTATGTAGTTTAGATTATTTAAAATTATTCTCTTGGTATCTTTAAAATCTGCATACTTTAGTTGCTACAGCACATCCCTGAAGAGGATGATTTACAGTGCTTGATTTTCAGGGTTAAAGGTACAAAAAAATTTGTATGTCTGCTTTGTGTGTGTTTTATTCAATTCTTTGGTGTACAGAACCATTATGGTTGTGCTCAAAAAGCATTTGTAGATCTGCTCAACTTTGTTTCTAATCAGTTTGTACATCTGTGCAAATTTAAAGGACACACAATATTCAGATTTGAGGACAGAGTTTGGGAGTGTAGCATTAATTCCTTCTCAGTGTCTCTTACCTAGAGATCAGCACCAAACTAGAATTCAGTGTTTGTTTGTCAGTCCTTTGGAATTCTCATTTATTCAGGAAAATTTATCAACCGAGCCTGCGACTTTCAAAGCATCAGAAGATGGATATTGTGTCCCCTTGTGCCAGGTGAGAAATTAATTTGAATGAAATGAAAGTCATCCTCTGTTTCAGGAATTACAGATTGGATTGTTGCTCTCTCATCTCACTGGTGCTCTGAGTTTCCTGCAAATTACAGCTGCAGAGATCCAAGAGCACATACCTCCGGACAAAAGTAAGTTTTTCCATTAAATTCTGTAGAAACACTGTTTAATGAACGAAGGAAAAGCAAGCTGAGGCATCAATGTTGGAATCAACATTCAGACATGGAAATGCTGAATATTATCTTGTGCCTGGGAAAAAGCAAAACAACTCAGATTAAGGTATTGAAAAGTTTGAAAAGTTTTCTGAGCTATCTCAGCACAAGTCTGCCTTGAACAAGAGTCAGGCAGCTGAATATGGACTTTGATATCAAAATCTGATATCGGTGCTTTAAACCTAGACTCAAAGTCTTACTGAATAAGTGACCAGAGCATAAACCCAACCAACATCTGGGTCAAAATAATCCAGGAATGCACCTGTGCTCCCAGAAATTCTCCAGATCTTCCTTCCACCCAGGGCCTTGCTTGTTCTGTTACTTGCTCCTGTGATGTTCTGTTTCTCTGCCAGTTTCCAGGTCCTTAAAACAGGTTCTTTTGGCAGCTGCAAATGCTCTTATCAGCAACTGCTTTTGAAATTTATCCAACTCTCAGACAGTTGTAAAATCTTGCAAATTGAAAATCCTTGGATCTCCTGGGAAATCGCTGTTTAAGATCATGTTTAATCTCCTTTTAATATCCTCTCAGCAGTTTGATCCTGATCCTGCAGTGATGTAAATTCAAAGTAACTCTCCCGAAGTCAGTGTAAAATCTGAGTAAGCCAATGGTGTTATTTTGGATTTATGGCATGAGGACAGAATTTGGCAGGGCATCCTTCTGTTTTTGCCCGTGGAAGCAGGGAGTGTGAAAGTTTGAATCATGTACCCTTGCTTCTTCATCTTTACTAGACAAAAGGTTTATTTGCTTTATGTGAGCTTGATCTGTAGACTCATTACATTAATAATTAATCAATTATGTTATCTGACTTCTTTACCTCATTTGTTTGCCTCTTTATTTTGCAATTTTCCTATAGAATCTCTGTCAGTCAACCTTTCAATGGGCAAAATACTTAAATGCTACAGGAACAGTATTAATTTAATTGCCTGAAACACTGCAATGAAAGAAAAAAAAATCTCCTTTCACTACATGATCAGGAGCTTCAAATATTTGAGCATATTTTTTTAATCTTTGTTTTGTTGGAAACGTGTAATCATCATTATTAATTTTAATTTTACAATTAAAAGTCTAAAGAGTCCATGGATCCAGTCTTTAAATGTGTAAGTGTGTGTAACTCTTGGGGACACAAGGGTGTTATTTATCAATATTTTTCTTAAATTCTCTGTTTCTGGTGTTCTTGAATCAAAATTTTCAAATGCTCTGTTCTATCACAAACAGTGCAGTCCAGTTACATCTTCAAAATAATGCCAAATTGAATTACCAAACCAGAAAAACCCATCTAGGTCTATAATATAGTTCTGTGTGGGTTTTGTATGACACCATAAAAGTCATCGAATCATGGAATGATTTGGGTTGGAAGGGACCTTACAGCCCATCCAGTGCCACCCCTGCCATGGTTGGGAACACCTCCCACTACCCCAGGGTGCTCCAAGCCCGTCCAGCCGGGCCTTGGACACTTCCAGGGATCCAGGGGCAGCCACAGCTTCTCTGGGCACCCTGTGCCAGGGCCTCCCCACCCTCACCGGGAACAATTCCTTCCCCATATCCCATCTATCCCTGCCCTCTGGCAGTGGGAAGCCATTCCCTGTGTCCTGTCCCTCCATCCCTTGTCCATGGTCTCTCTCCATCTTTCCTGTGGCTCCTTCAGGCCCTGGGAGGCCACACTGAGGTCACCCCAACGCTTCTCCTCTCCAGGCTGAACAATCCCAGCTCTCCCAGCCTGGTGAGGTCACCCCAAAGCTTCTCCTCTCCAGGCTGAACCATCCCAGCTCTCCCAGCCTCTCCTCCCAGCAGAGCTGCTCCATCCCTCTGCTCATCCCGGTGCCTCCTCTGGGCTCTCTCCAGCAGCTCCAAGCCCTTCCTGTGCTGGGCCCAGGGCTGGGGGCAGCTCTGCAGGTGGCGTCTCACCTGAGGGGGCAGATGGCTCAGCCCAGGGCAGGGGGGGTGCTGGCTCCCCGCACGTGTTGCCAGATCCATGACTTTATTTGCAGGAGTCTGGTTGGGAGTACATAGAAATAAATTTTAAACCTGAGGACAGTAAGAGCTGGCTCATTTTAACATCTTGTGGGTGTGTTCTTGAAGTTGGGACCAGTACCTTGGTCCCTTTGGGCCAGGTCCCAGTGCCTGGTGTGGAACACAGAGCAGGCAGCAATGGAAGAGAGCACCCACTTTATTCTCAGATGCCACAGAAGAAAGCCCTCTCCGAGAAGATGCTGAGGAAAGCAGAGTCAGGGTAATCAATACATCCCTAAAAGCCAAAGCAACTACAGAGAACCTCTTAGAGGTTTCTACACGGGAGAGCATTGCAGGTACTGCTTTCCATGGAAATGAGTTCATCTAGATGCTAAACAGTTTAGTGAGGGCTTCTTGCACATTCCTACACGGCAGCAGTGGAAAATGGAGAAAGATGAGGCTTTCTCTGAGTAGGTCTTATGGAAATGAAAGCATTTTCCATGGATTAAGGGCTCTGCAGATCCAGAACATATGTAATTTTCTCCAATACTCCTAGGAAAGAGCCATTCAGCCGTGTTAAATTGTATGAAATGCTTCTGTGAAGCATTTCTTTGTGTTGTATAACCTGAACAGAGGCCGAAGAGGCCTAGTCCATGTGGAAATTCCCATTTGTTTCTTTTTTAAATATGTAGTTTTTCTTCCATTGTTGATTAAATTAGTAGGAATGGTGCACTGGATTTTCAGATGGAACATGTTTTTCTCCTAGTGGTGTTTGACAGTGTGGCAGCACAGTTTGAGCCTGTTTTTCACAATTTCTTAGCACCCGCGATATTTCACCTCGAAAAAAACCAGACATTGTTTGATGCATTAAACGTCTGTGTTAATCTACCTCTTGATTTTGAGAAATGGGAGGCACACAGTTACACATCTCCTCTGTGGAATCGCCAGAAGATTTATAAGGGATTTTTGGGTTTTTTTTCCCTAAAAACTAAAAAAACATCACCAAACGTACAGAACAAATAATCACAAGCATCAAATGACCAAGCAACAGAAAAGCATTCTCGTGGTTTCTAACAGGTGCCTAAAGGACACCATCTTTTTCCACAGAAGCTTGTTAGATGATCTATCTAGGTGAGAATTAAAGATAAATAGTTATCTGAGCTTCCTGCCTGTCATTTTCAGGCATCATTTCTCTTGAGTGGGATTTATAACCCCTGACTTGCTTGCACATGGAACTAAAAGTGCAGTTCAATACTTCATTTGTATTATCAGAAAATACGGAAAAAAATATCACCAGACTCTTCAAATAATTATCTGGGCTCAAGCAAAATGATTCCATATTATACACAGGATTTTAAAAAGATTGCACTGAGTGATCAATGAAATTTTAAACCCCGTGGCAGATTTATAGTAAAGAGGTGCCATTTCTTTTTTTTAACAAGTTTAATAACTGAGATTGTTTTCTTGTTTTGTGATTGATTATTGTGTGAATCATCTGATGGTTTTAGTTGCGACTCACCTGACAAACTCTAAAATCTGTTATATTTTTATCTTCTGATAAAAGCAATACTAAAGAATTATAATCTTGTGGACTTTAAATAGTGAAGCGAACATAATTCTTTTTATAACTTTTTAACTCCATTAAAGTCACAGAGTTATTTTCAGTATTAGATAGACGTGAATGCAGTGGTAGCACGTAATTTATGGCTAAAGTTTTATAATTTTGCCATTATTTTGCTAGTCTATAGAGCACATCTCAGTTTATTATAGCTGTTTGCTGAACTCGTGTGATCACGTGGCTGGTCTCTTGGATCATGGCTGTTCGTGCACTGGTGTAAAAGTGCCTTTGATTATGGCCTTGGATGGAGAGATAAGCAGCTCCCAACTCCTGGTACCTGGGATAGCGTGGGGACATGGACAAAGCCCACCAGTAACAATCTGAAACACTTGAGGAGCACGCTGGGCGGGATTGACTATCTCAAGCTGTGGGCATTAAATGAGGAAAGATCTTTGTGCTAGATAAGCACGACTGCCTGGTGTTGATCAGCACACAAGGGTTAGCAGCTGCGATTGCAGCCACATCACTCTCCTTTAAATCTTCCTGGGCACACTGAGGGTCTTCACAGACTGATGGTAGGTGTGCCCAGTACACACGTGAGGAATATTCCTAGCAGAGGTACATCAAATGGGATTTCTTTAAACAAACAAAAACCAGAAAAATGGGGAGGGAAAAAAGAATTGTGAGGACAATGTATTTTTTCTTAGATTTTGGAAGGCGTATAATCATTAATTGTACAGCACGTCCTGCACAAAATAACTGACATTCAGAACTGGAATTAACAGCCATAATTAGTACTAGGTATTTAGCTGTGCTGTGTCCTACTGTCAGATGATGTGTGTACAAGCCGTGCATGTTCTCTAGTAAGATGCAGTGATTTTTTTTGAGTGGTTTCCTTACAAAATAAGTTAATAAGCTATCAGTTGACTACGTTAGAGGAATATATTTGGAGGTGTCATCCTGCTTGGCAGCCTGTGCAGACAGTGCCCTACACACAGAATCACAGAACCATGGAACTGTGGAATATTTTGAGTTGGAAGGGACCCACAGGGATCACTGATGCAGCCCCTGTCCCTGCCCAGACCCCCAGCAATCCCCCCGTGCATCCCTGGGAGCGCTGTCCAGAGGCTCCTGGAGCTCTGGCAGCCTCGGGGCCGTGCCCATGCCCTGGGGAGCCTGGTCAGTGCCCCAGCCCCTCTGGGGGCAGCAGGAGCTGTTCCTGCTCCCCAGGCCCTGCCCTGGCCCAGCTCCAGCCGTTCCCTGGTGCTGTCCCTGGACTGAACATCAGCCAGAACCCCCAGGTCCCTTCCCCGGCTGCTCCCCAGCCTCTTGTTCCCCAGCCTGTCCTTTGCTGTGTGTTCATACACATGGACACAAAATTGCATTTTTTTCTTTTAATGCACAGCGTCAGAAATAAATGAGCCTCAAGTTCCTAACTAAATAATGCCTTGTCTAAATGAGAAATTTAATTTTCTGATCTGCATTTCTAAAAAACTTACTAGCCAAAGACATTGATACATTAAAAAGTTTATGAGGTCTGTCTGACTCACCCATTTAGGCCTTTTTCCCCTTATTTCTTTGTGCTGTAATTTTTGGATACTAGGTTGAAGCTATAAATAGAATGTATAGTTGTGAATCTACATTGGTCAGCAGACCCTTTTTACACTGCATTTTTCAACCAAAGTCATTATAAATAACATTCTCTGTGATAATCTACTACAGTGTTGTAAAAACCACCCAGCTGGGGCTTGATCCCTGATGGGCCAAGTGTGCAACTCAAGGCAACCAAAAGTGTCTCAGTGCTTCTGGAGATTTCCCAGACTCAAGAGAGCCCTTCAGCACAGAAAAGCTGATCTGTCCAGTCTTGCCTGGCCTTCTCTGCATCACAGGAGAGCTCAGGAGATGGCAGCATGGCCAGAACGCTGCTGCGTTCACATCAGTTACTCACCACATCATAAAACTGAATAAAATAGGCCTGAAAGATCCTGAGGATTGTGTGAGGGTAAGATGATCTCAAAGCTCAGTGACAGAAATGTTTAAGTGTCCATACTTTGCCAAATGTCCTCAGATTTCATAAAACAAGGTGATGAGGGCAGCTCTCCCACCAAAGTCTTGATACAAACAGACCCAGCTTTAAAAGGTTTCTGAACATTGGAGAAAAACAGGCTTTTTTCTGCTGAAGCCTAAATGAAGTTGGGCTCCATTCTGTTGTCTTTCATGGGTAGGAAGGTGCTTGTTCTGTGGCCTGGGTCTGGATGCCTGGGTTTGGCTGAAGAGGGGGATTTTCATCTCCATGGAGTAAGTGTTCCTCTCGGAATAGGTGTTTCAAGCTGATGATTTATCAGTGTAGTCAGTGCCCTTCAGAGACACTCCATGTGCACATCTGATATTTAAAAACCAACGCCCACAACCCCTGTTTGTGCTTGTACCAATTCCATAGTTCAGTTTGGTTTTGCTCTAATCCTCTTCCCACTTCAAAATTTCTTTTTCCCTCCAGGTTTCAATGCCTTAAGTATAACCACAGGAAAATATTTGCATTTGCTAACTTTGTGGAGATAGTTTCTGTATCAGTTATTTTGTGTTTATTTATTTTAACCTCAGTGTTTTGGCCTTTGTTTTAACCTTTTTCAAGTAAACACACGTTGTTATATTCTTGTATTTCTACAAGAAAGACGACATTTGTTATTGGAAAAAATGGCTTTAGGTACCAGCTGCTTTGAGCTGTTCATTATTTATTGTGTAAAAGCCTTGCTTCCTCACCACAAGAAAAACACTTTTGTTAGTTATACTCTTTTTACACACTTGTCTTCTCACTGGGCAGGCATTGTGGCTTTAATTAGTTTTCCTTTTTTCGGCATTATTAAGAACAAGGTCTTTTCTTTCCTTCAATCCTGGCTACCTTTCAGGTTTTCACATAGGAATCAAATTTTCCTTTGATTCATTAGCAAAATGACACTGAAATTGAGGGGAATTCTGGACAAAAACTTTGTTCTGGCGATGTGGAATATCCTTTACTATAAACCTCTACTTCTCTCTCACTCTCCTGCTTCTTGCTGAACTCCCAGCTCCTGCAGACAGCAATATGCTATTCATGTACCTTTTAAATCTCTAATATTTTCCAGGTGAGAAGAAAAGTGAAGGAAATTGCAGGTCTGTTAAAGGGAGCTGAGAGGGAAGGGTGTCTGTTGGAAGCCTTGTGCAAACAGGGCTGCTGGGGCCTGCAGAAAACAGGGTCAGAAGGTGGAAACAAGTTTCTTCTTTCCTACTTACTGTGTAAATGTGTCCAAGCTATTGATTAAATGGGGTATTGATAAATTCTTTGGAATTGCTAAAGGCTTTTTGGAGTTCAGTTTCTGAAGTTCACAGTTCAAGCTCTTTCATAATACAACTGTCCAACTTAGACTTGCAGTAACCTCCTTACCCTTATTTCATTACTTCAGAATTTCCTATAACAATGATTCAGTTAGCAGAAGTGCATTTATCCCTTCAGATGTTTAGAAAACAAATCAGCCAGCTTATTTTCAAACAAAAAATGGGTTAACTTACCCAGCAAAGAGCAGAATTTTTAAAAACATCAGATTCTGTATAAAAGAAACCTTTTTTTAGGTTTCACAGATTTGTTGTCACAGATGTTCTTAACCTAAATATATGGATATGCAAAAACAAATACTGTTTAAAATATGTATAAACTTCCTTTATTTATGTCTGACACTGATTTCATTCTCACTCCAGGTTTCAGATGCTAACTCCAGAGCTCAGTGTGCTCCCCTGCTGCTCCCCATGCCTTCCTTTGCAGCAGGACAGCTCGGCCTGGTTTTTGGGGGTGCAGCTCACATTTTGTGAGGAGAGCTGACAACTTGCCTTTAGGAAGATTTCCCACTGGTGAATCCAACACTGTCCTCATGGAATTCAGCTTGGCTTCAACGTGCCATTCATAGGGTTAAGGTGAAGAGTCACCAAGCAGTAGACAGGGCCTGCAAAGGCAGGAACTGGCAGCAGCAAATCCTCTTTTCTCTGCCTTCGTGTGTGCTGGGAACGTCCAGGCCTGACTTGGGCAGGCTGGGAGCACACGAGCAGTGCCTGAAATCAGGGAGCAGCTCTGCAGCCATTCCAGGGTGTCCTTGCTCCCTGCCCACGTCTCCTTTATGTGACCTGCTGCCATTCCTTGTGCAGGGACTGTGCAGGAGCTCTCCTGGAATGATGGCAGGGCAGTTGGGAACTGCTGGAATGAGAGAACTGCAGTGGCTGAAGGGAATATTCCAAATGTCACCATTTATCAGCATCTCTGACTGATTTTGGTTTGGCCACTTCTTGTTTTCTGTGTGCAACAGAAGAAGGAGGTCCTGGCTTATCTCACCTGGCTTGCAGGTGGCTCTAGGCTGGTTTTTAGTGTGAGGAAGTTCTCTTAGGGACACAGAGGCATCTCCAGCTAGTGGCCTGTCCCAATTAGAGGAGCTCTTTTATTGACATTACATGAACTTCTACTATAGACAGCCGGTTAGATACTCAATTTTAAATGGCTTAAGGTAGGTGAAGTTAATTCCACAGTGACTATTAAGGTAATCATCCTTGGGACTTAGCCAGAGGTGCAAACACATAGATTCCAGCAGGAGTTTTGCTTCAATTTTGTTTGCAGATAAGGCCCATCTATCTATAGATCCTATGGGAAGATGAACAAATGAGAAAAATATTAGCAGAATCTGATTAGTTGATGCTGAGATTTCAATGCAGAAGGAAGGGAAGAAGCAGGGCTCACCGGATCAGATGTTGCTGCACTCATTTGTTAACGTGCGTCCTTGAATGGAATTAATGAAACCTTTCATTATAGATCAATATGCTCTTTGACTAGAGAATATTATGGGTACCTATTGTATATGCTTAATTAGATTGAAATTGCTTTCACATTTCCTTTATATTCAAAAAAATCTGATCTCAGCAGTTTAAAAAAGGGAATTGCAAAAGTCGTTCCCTCCACCATGCTGCTAAAGTCAGCAAGAGAAGGGAAAAATGGAAAAAAATCCTCGGCCAGCTCTCAGGTCTCAGCTTGGTGGCAATTTTGGCAGAGCTGCACTGCATTGTATCCATAACAAACCCAAATGGTAATTATTTTACTATTATCAGGAGATTGACAGGTGTCCATTAAATGCAACAGGTCTATGTTGGATGGGTCTATGTTGGTTTGAGACAGAGTTGCTTTTCATGTTTTCTGTCCAAAACCAATTTCTTGACAAAACTGTTCCCAATTAATGTGCACCACCCTCCTTCCTCGTCTACATCTCTCCAAAAGCATTCTCAAGTGATCCTTTGCATGTTTCATTTCTTGATGTCCTTTATTGCTTCATGAATTGTCTATCAAAACCCACTCCTAAAACACAGTTGTCTTAGTCCTTAGTCCCACCGCCCTATTCCTGTCAAAGTAAAGCCCTTAGTACTCCAATACTAATTAGTCTGATGTCCTGTGACCAGCTCAGTCCCTGGGGTGTTTCTGGGTTTGCTCCTGTCTGTCCCAACCCCTGCTGCTGCCCTTGTTCCTCTCCCTGTTCAGCCCCCCGGGTCCCCAGGGGTGGCCCTGGGGGCTGTGTCCCTGCTCCAGGTGCTGCCTCACACCCTCCCACCCCCTGGCACACACAGGCCCGTCCCAGGGGGTTTCTGGGCTGCAATGTGAACTCTCAACCTCTCTCTGAAGCAGTTTTTATCCTTCGTGTTCCAAGCCCCAGCTTTGCAACCTGCTCTTTCCCTGGGGCCAGCACCGGGCACGACTGGGGTTATTTAGCCTGGACAACAGGAGGCTCTCTCTCCTTAGAGCTTTCCACAGCTCCCTGACAGGTCGTAGCCAGGTGAGGGTCAGACTCTACTCCCAGGTAACAAGAAACAGAACAAGGGAAAATGACCTCAGGTTGCACCAAGGGAGGTTTAGGTTGGATATTAGAGAAAATTTCTTCACTAAAAGGGTTGTCAAGGGCTTGTCCACAGAAATGGTGACTCAACCACTTAAAGACTTGTGGACGTGGCACTTGGGGACATTGTTTAGTGGTGGATTTGGCCGTGCTGGGGGCACGGTTGGACTTGATGATCTTGTAGCGCTTTTCCAACCTAAACAATTCCATGACTTGCTGCTCCACTGTGCTTAAACCAGCGTCCCTCGGCCTCCTAAGGATGCATTGTTTATCAGCTTTTCTCCTTCCAAATTCTTTGTTTGTACAGTGGCAGCTTTTGTGCCAATTTTTTTTCCTTTGCCTGGAGTTATTGGCAGAGCTAATTAACCACAGAATATAAAAGCCTTGTTCTCCAGGGCCGGGGGTGTGGTCCCAGAGCAGCAGCGCTGCCTTGGGGCCCGGGAAATGAGCAGTCGGGTGGGTTGCCCGAGGATGGGCAGATTATCTCCACAAAGAGGTACCAGGTTTCTTCCAACAGTGAATCCAGTCCTTGTCCTGGAGGAGCCATGTGTTGCATCCTTCCTTGCCCTGCTCGGCAGCCGCACAGATGGCACCGCCTGTGCTCACAGCCGCCTCGGAGCACACGGGGCTGGGGCGCTGCGGGGGAAGCTGGGGGGTGAGAGGGGACTTGCAGCCTCACCTGTGCCTGTGTGGGCGTCAGGGGACTGGGCGCTGCCTCTGGGTTTGCATGGGTGCAGCGGCTCGGGGTGCTGCTCCTCCCTGGGTGCGTGGAGCTCAGCCCCACCTGGGCGTCACGCCTGGGGCTTTCACTGTAGGTAAGGAAAACCGCGAGCTGTGAGAGGGGCAGCCCCTGGTCAGCCGTGGTTGTGAAGGAAAGTGTCCCCCTGCACCTCCAGCGGGAGGACAGAGGCCTGGCCTCGGTCTGGGACTGAACTGTAAGAAACCAAGATTTTTCCACATCCAGAAATGCTTGAGGAACTTTGTCTTTTTTTTTTCTTTTTTTCTTTTTTTTTTTGGTCTTTTTTTATTCCTGGACAAATGTCTGCTCCTGACAGGAAACATGACTGGATTCAGTATAAAACGCTCCCGCTGTCCGTCCAGCCCAGCCGACTCCTCTGTGTGTGCCATGGGGCGGGGGTAGCCCCACGCACGGAGCTCCGGCGGCCGCGGGGCTCTGGCGTGGCTTCAGCCCACCCGCGGCGCCGTGGGGTGGTCCTGGGCAGCCTGGAGAGAGGCGACAGGGAAGGGACAGACAGGGACAGGGCATCCCTCCCTCCAGCACCGCAGGATGGGGGTCCCCGGCCCCCTCGCAGACGTGCCCGTGGGTGCCTGCGTGACCGAGAGGGTGCAGAACGGCCCGTGGGGAGGGGACACCCTGCCCCTGCCTGGGCACCGCGAGAGGCTGCCCTGGGCTCCTTCCGCCGCCCGCTTTGCCCCTCCAACCCCAACTTCTCCCCGCGGGCATCAGCGGAGCCCCAGGAAGGGGGCCCTGCGGGAGGGCAGGGCCGGGGGGCTGCGCTTCCCCTGGGCTGGGGGGAAGGGAGAGGAAAAGCGAGACGAAGCAACAGCCTCCAGCTTTTCCCTTCCTCTAATCTTGCTTCACTCCCCTTGCTCCCTCTCCCTCCCTCTCCCCTTTCCCCTCCCTCCCTCTTTCTAATTCCTGCCACTAGCTCGGAGCCTCATTCAGCAGCCGCTGCCGCTGGAGTGTAATAGGCTGAAGATGCTGCCGTGCCCGCTCCGCGGCTACTTGTGAATGGGACTTGCCTCCTCTCCGTCCTCCGCAGGCGGCCGAGGGACGCCGCCAGCCCCGCTGGACCCGCAGGTGAGCGCGGGGAGCCGCGGCCGGACGCGTCTGGGTGAGCGGGGTGCGGGGAGCGCTGCGAGCCGGGCAAGGGGAGAGGGGCAGGGGAAGGGAAGGCGAGCAGCGGGCGGCAGCGGGGGGATGCGCGTCTCCGGCAGCTCGGAAAGAGAGGATGCGAGCGCGGGCACCCCGAACTCGGGGCCAGGCAGGTGTGCGGGAGCGGGGCGCGGAGCGGGGCCGGGCGCGGTGCGGGCGCTGCGGCGGCCGCGGGGCCCCCAGGGCGCGATCGGCTCTCCGGAGGGAGAAAGAAAACGCTGTGGCAGACGGTGGTTTTTATTTTTTTTTATCCCCTTCAGCTCTTGCTCGGGGGCGGGGAGGGGGAGGGCGAGCGTTTGGCCGTTTTAAAATGTTCCTCCGGATAAGCAGGCGCCGAAAGCCCCGAACTGAAAATCTTTTACTTGAGCTGTAGCTCCCAGGCACGAAATGGATATGCAGAAATTAGGAGTGCATGAAATGAAGGATACTCTAGCCAGAATGAAAAAGGGAAAGACTTTGATTTATATGCTTCCCCCCCGCTCCCCTTAATATATTTATTTATTTTGCTGGCTTTCAAACGCATTACTATTCACAAGGTACCAAAATGGTATCTGTCTCTAATACGGGCTAGTCCAAAAAGCATTAGACTCTTGGGTGATGCATGCATAAGCACATCCCTAAGAAAGGCAAAATAGATCAGGCTGCGGGTCCCCATAAATACCATTAACTTTTAGAATAAAAGTGCTTCCTGTGCAGCCCTTCGGGGGCACATATAGCAGTCTGACATCATGATACAAATGCCTTTACCTCCTATAGAAGTCCCCCTTTATTGTCTACTCTTTTAAATATTCATTTGGTGAGGAGAGAACCAGTATATGCTGGGAGAGCTTCTTTGTACCGCTGCTACAGCGGACAGAGTGGCTGTGTAACACGGTATTTACCTACCACGATATCTGTGACAAAGGAACCTCTTTAGCAAATGAGGTCACTAATTCAGAAATTGGCCCTTTTTAAGGAGAATGCTCATTTCTTTTTCGCGTTCCAATTACGAGCAACTCCCTGGGAAAGACTTTCTTCCTGTTGATTTGTGGTGGTGATACGATAAGATTTTCACAGCCTCCGTGCCTCTCTGTTAAGAAATTAAATATTTTTAATTATTTAATAAGGGCACTGTTGAATAAGAGCACTAACAGAAGCAGGGAGGCACGCACTCAGGCGCTGCTGGATGTCCATCTCTTTTCCCCCTCCCTTGCTCCTCCGTCTGCTTCAATGTTTCCAAAGTCTGTGTGATTCTCCAGGTAAATACTTTGTTCTCTTTTTCTACACTGGCTGAGGCATCCCAATAAATAAATCGCCTTTCAGTGTAGAAGTCCTGCAATAATTAATCTGACATCTGCCTCAGTCAGGTCTGTCCCTTGAGGTTTGGAGCAGAAATCGATGCTTGTGCTCGGTCCCTTGAATGGTTTTATAAGGAGAGATATGCACGGGTATATGGAAGTGGAATTGCAGATGTTTGCCTGTGAGCAGCAGCTTCATGGCAGAGCTGCACAGTTCGTGTCGCTGGGAGATGGGCGGGAAGAACGGGGGGAAATTGGGAGCAGGAGGTCTGGCTTGAGCCTCGTACCTTAACACACAAGGCATTCTTTTAGCACACGTCTTAGTCTAGAAAAGTCTTTCTGTGCTCTAGAAAACAGAAGTTTCTGGCTGTACTTCAAAAGCAGCTCTCCTTCCTCTTGCAGAAGAGCAAAATAAAGTTATAGAACTAAGAACAAGATCTTCAGTAAAAGAATTGGAAATCCTTTAGGAAAATTTTACCTAAAGAACTTCTTTCTTTGGCAGGCTCTTGTTCTTAGGCCTTGTAATAGGATTTTTTTTTAATTTTTTTTTTTTATTTTATTTTCACCTCAGCCTTGCAGTAGAGCATCAGGGAATGAGCATGGACAGAGAATGCTATTTATAATCTTCTCTATACCAGCTTTAGCTTTGCTACAATTGTGAGTGTTGCCTGTCCAAAACCATCACCAGGAGCTAGATTACTTTATTACCAGAAATGCTGCTACAATAGGACATGCCAAGGGATAAGTCATTGCCATTTATCAGCAGCAGTTTCAGAAGAAAATATGGATAGAAGTGGCTGATGGGGAGATAGGACAGCTAAATTAATTTTTCTTCTGCATAACAATATGGGGAAAATGCAAAGATTGGAATGATTTCTGTGGTTTATCTGATAAAATGCTTTAAGGTGTATCATGTGATTTCAGCTTCAATTAATATGCTATTCTGACAACATCTGACATATTTAATTTAGTGTAAGAGACATATGTGAAGTTCAGAGTTACAGTAGACTGAGACTAACATTTTTATTTTCTGCAAATGCTGTAACATAAGAGCATAACTTGACAAACATTTTATTGCTGAGAATTCTACAATAGAAGCTGTTTCTAGCTCAGACATAACAGAAATTTCAAGTCCTTTCAAACTTAAAACTAGCATCTCTTGTTTTTGGTGAACCCCTGAAAAGAATTTTGAAGGCATTTTGTGAGCTGGGTATTAGTGAAATATCTTCAGTGTGTGAGAAACAGAGGTCTCATCTGGAATCAATTAATTTGAAACACTTCAGCAACATACTTCCTAGACTTTTTTTTTTTTTTTTGTGGGGTGTGTGTGTCTGAGTTTTCCTACCAGCATTTTAAGATAAAAGTCTGTGTATGATCTCCTCTGCCATGCCCATTTTTATGTTTTTAATAGCACTTCAGCTTTCATTGTTTCTCTGTTGGGGTCAACCCAAAGCTTAGGGAAAGAAATGGCAAGATGGCCATTGATTTAAATGTAGATTGGATTGGGCGCTGTGTCTGGGCGAATTAAGAGGACTTCATACTTAAGCATGGTCGCTTTATGCTATATATATATTTTCATGTCATGTTATCTCTTATCGATCAAGGAACGCTGTAGTCATTTACTTTGATATCTACTAGACATACGCTAAAACTCTTTTATGGTATTTTAGGGGAAATGTAGCAGTCTTGTGCTTGCGTCTGGTGATGAAGACTCTTAGGCTGTGAAATTCCCGACCCGTTTGGGCGCGTTATCCCCCGATCCCTCCCTCCCGCGGGGAAGGACGGGCTCCGCTCCTCGGCGCTTCCCGCGGGGCTCGGGGCTGCAGTGCCGCGGGCGGCCGCTAGAGGGCAGCGCTGCCCCGCGCCGCTCCCGGCGCCGCCAGCATCCCGGGGGATGCGGGAGAGAGCCCCGGGATAGCACGGGAGAGAGCCCCGGGATAGCACGGGAGAGAGCCCCGGGATAGCACGGGAGAGAGCCCCGGGATAGCACGGGAGAGAGCCCCGGGATAGCACGGGAGAGAGCCCCGGGATAGCACGGGAGAGAGCCCCGGGATAGCACGGGAGAGAGCCCCGGGATAGCACGGGAGAGAGCCCCGGGATAGCACGGGAGAGAGCCCCGGGATAGCACGGGAGAGAGCCCCGGGATAGCACGGGAGAGAGCCCCGGGATAGCACGGGAGAGAGCCCCGGGATAACTCGGGAGTATCCGGAGGGATGCGGGGGCGAGCCCCGGGATAACGCAGGAGCGAGCCCCGGGATAGCGCGGAGCGTCCCGGGGGATGCGGGAGAGAGCCCCGGGATAACTCGGGAGTATCCCGAGGGATGCGGGGGCGAGCCCCGGGATAACGCAGGAGCGAGCCCCGGGATAGCGCCGCGCGCTCCGCCGGGATCAGTGTCCCTCCGGCCGCTGCACCACCGCACCTGCGGCCGCGCGTTACCGCCTCGGCGCTCGCCGGGATGTTTCGGGGTGCGGAAGTTCGGCTTGTCTGGACAGCCCGCAGCTGGAGGCTGGGTGTGAAATAACAGCTCGGGCCCCCGCTCGGAAGGAGTTTGCCCTCTCTTTCTTCCCTTTCCAAAGGTAGTGTCTGTTCGTGCCATGCCAAGAGGTTAAAGACCGAGCAAAAAATGATACAGCGAAACAAAATGTATTTCTTTCAAAGATGTTATCGCGGTTGAGAGCTCTTAGAAAGCTATCCTCGATAGGAAAAAAAAAAAAGACATTTTAGGCCAAATTGGTCTCGCTTTGGCTGTGAACATTCAGGTCAGTGGAACTTAGAAGTACTGAGAAAAACAGATTGGTCCAAATCACTTCCATATATCCTGCAGCACCTTGGAATACAAAAGGTGTTGTTACAACCCATGGTTGCAAATCATAGAACCACAGAATGGCTTGGGTTGGAAGGGATCTTAAAGCTCATTTCATTCCAACCCCCTGCCATGGACAGGGACATCTTCCACTAGACCTGCATGCTCCAAACCCTGTCCAACCTGGATGTTGACCAGGTTGCAGATTTGAAATAGTTGCAGGCGTGGAAAGAGGCTTATGCCACCTGCCTTCTTCTGCTGTTCTTCCCTAGACATCCACTTTGGAGTGTTGCTGAAGGCTGGATCTTTGGTTTGGCTCAGACCAACCATATTGCTGTGAATAAGGAGTACATACCATAAATACCAGAGTGCAGAACTCTGTAATATTCCAGAACATCCGTTTGATGCACCCAGACAAGTTGATGCACCTAATCCAAACTCTTGCCTACAACTTTGATGCCAAAACCAGGCAACACGGTGCCAAAACAGCTTGCACGGTTTTCCGTCAATGGCCTGGAGAGGATATTAACTAAGAATTATCAGCTCTTGGTGAGTGTTAGTAGCTGCTGCACAGGGAGGCGAGCACAGGAGACCTGTTACTGCCCATCCTCTGTGCTGCGAGGCGGGGAACATCCCATCGGCTGCTCCGTGTGCTCCAGGTGTTTGCAAAAGTTTGGAGCTGCAGTCGCGTTCCGGGCCCGCCCGAGGGCATTCCGCATGGCTGGGACATTAGCAGGGACATTAGCAGGGACATTCGCGGTGCAAGCCAGCAGGAATTCAGAGGCAAAGCTCAGGAGCCGGCAGCCCCGCTGCTGAGCAGCGCCCGGGGGGAGGTGACACGATGGTTAATTTTGCCTGACAAAGGCGTGAGGGCTCCTTCCATGACTGCTTGGGTGGCGCGTGGCTTTCAGGCGTCCCGGTCCCACCGAGCTCTGCTGGCTCCATCAGCCATAATTTAGCTCTTCAATTTTAAAGTGCTGGCTTAAGCGAATTCTAAGGGGTTTTTGTGTGTGTGGTTGGGTTGTTTTTTTTTTTCCTCCAGAGTTTGGCAATGAGTAAGAGCCCTCTCCCTTCTGAATCAGCAAGAGTTCATCAGAATTCTTAATTGTAATGCAATGGCAGGCAGAGTTGGAGTGGTAGAAATCAATGTAAATGGATTAAAAGAAAAGGACCAAGTAACTGAATGTAAAAGAGGAGCCAGAATTTTCCAGAGGGATTGGTGAACAGCGCAGCAATAGGTTCCCAAATATAACTCATTATTTTAATGGTGATTTAATAGTTCATCAACAGGTAGACTGTAGCCACAGTATAGATACACCAACATAAAATGCAACTGTGGATCTTGGAGCGCTATAAAGCAGCCAGAACTGAACAGGACTTGGATATGTGGATGTCAGCTGTAGGAAATGTCAGTAATTACACTTAAGGTCTCCTCTGATTGTGTTGGTGCAGACTGGCCCTGTTGCAATGAGCCCCCAGTGGTGCTGTGAGGACACCAGCCCGTGCAGCCGCCACTGGAGGGATGAGCAGGAGGAATTAAATTCTTGTATTCAGTAACCCTGGAAGACACAATTCGCAGAGTTTTTGTGTTCATGAGCCGCACAGCACCAAGCATTTGGCTCCCTGATCCTTGCATGGTGCAGCTGGTGGAGGTTTCCTCGCCCTATGAGCACCCCAGAGCCACGCCCAGCTTGAGCTCAGCCTGGCTGTGCACAGCCTTGTTCCTTGGTCCTGTCCTCCAAACTGGGACACACAGGAGACTTCTGGTGTGCCCCCTCACAGCCACCATCTCTTTCCATGTGAGCTCCTAAAAATGTCCTTAACTTGATGCCAATCTCATGGAAGAGCTGCTTCATTTGCCCCACATTTTATACACTGCAGTCATCAGATATTCCAAGTCAAAGAGTTACATTTAAGGTTAAACTGCTGCCATCTAAACTCTGGTTCAACATAATTTTTATCCCAGTGAGGCTGCTGATATATACTTTTAAATAAAATAAAACTTCAGAAACATATTAATTGGTCTCAGTGGTTAAGTTAAATAGTTAAATACATGCATACATATCATTCTGCCAAGGCTAAGTCATTAGTTCAGTATAAAGCAGAAATGATAGCTCTATTGGAATCAGGAGACTAAACCCTATTTCCATTAATGCTAACTGTTTTATTAATACATGCATGTGTCGGCATTAAGTCATAAATTTAAATGGTCTGTCCCTTCTTGATTTAAAGTAATTATCTCACAGATCTTGGCTGCTGAATGAATAACTCTGTTACTCCTTTCATCTTTTATCAACTAAGGCTTTTTTTTTTTTATGTAGAATTTGTAAGGCAAACAAAAGAAATAGAGTTTGTGCAAAGCTGGCTGGCACTTGAAC
The DNA here is from genome assembly GCA_013400975.1 of Atrichornis clamosus. NCBI lineage: Eukaryota > Metazoa > Chordata > Aves > Passeriformes > Menuridae > Atrichornis > Atrichornis clamosus. Next base: position 181,045 of record WBMZ01009298.1, on the reverse strand, counting down.
CAAAAATAAATGTATTTTCAATGCCCAAGCAAAATACCTGTAACTGTGCCAGCCCCCAAATAAGGCTTCCCAGACCTTAGAGACATGGACCTGCCTGCACCTCATGTGCACATTGTACATTCATTTATGGAAGTGACTGGAAGACTTTAATGGAAGCAACAGGTAAAAATTGCAACCATTGTTCAAGGAAAAAATGCCATTCAAAAACTTTATCCCTAATTTTAGGAAATAGCTTAATTTGATCTGAGAGGGATCCTGAGGTAAATACAGGACTTCGAATAGCATGTAGAAACGAAAAGATTGGTGTCATTAGCAATAGAAAGCACAGCCGAAATGCTGGGATTCCCTTTTAGGAATCAATCTTACCATGCTCAGGGCAGTGCTCCCTTCAGCAGGCCTGACCACACGCTGCTGCAGCTGAGTGTTTCTAAGCATCACTGAGCTCGTGGTAGATCACCATTCAGGACAAGATTTTCGTGCACTTCTTCACTTCAGGCCAGGGCAGAAGTGGCTGTGAGCAGTTTTTCGGGAAGGAGCCATATTAAAGCTGCCAGGTTAATTCAGAACAGGCAGAGCTCTGCTCAGGCCCTCCCGCTCCATATTGCATGAGCCACAGAGATTACCAGCCTGATGGAACTGAGAATCGCTCAGACATTTATCCAGTGCACACAGAGAACTGAGATTTTTTATGATAATGTCTCCTTCCCGTTCTCTTCCAGCATATTTTTCTTGCAATTGAAATTTCAGAGATCTTCAATATTTCACACTAGTGAAAGTCACTGTTCATTCATAGTTTCAAACCCAATTTCTCCAGACGTAAGAGGTTCCAAAATTTTGAAAAGAAGCAGAATAATCATTTTACTTGGGGCTCTGATTCAAATAGGAAATTTTGTCCACTGCTGATTGTTGCCTTTTTATTTGTTACTGTTCCAATTATAGCTGGTATAGCTGGGAGAATATGGCTGATTAGTATGCATTTCAATTCTTTTTAGCACGGTGGCAATTTCCATAGCATTTCTTTTTCTAAAGCAAGAAGAAAACATAGCAGGCAGTGGCATTTGCATGCAAACAATTTATCATTTACATAGAAAAGGGCTGATTAGGTAGCAATACGTGTGGCTGGAGGTCAGACAGGATGGTCATGACAGCTCTTCCTGTCCTTAAAATTCTGATTTTTGTAATACTTCTATGAAAATAATTATATTCATAAATCCATTATGTCCACTTCTCAAGTGCTGAGTTCACAAATCCTCTGGTACTTGATTTCCTGTGGTGCTTTGGCTGTCGCGCTGTGAGACCCGTTGTGGCTGATCCCTCCCTCAGTGGTTCCCAGCGCTGCACTGCAGGTCACAGAGCACCGCCCCGCACAAGCGAAGCTGAGCTGGAGACTCCAGAGCTAACTGCGGCATCTGCACGACCTGGGTTAGCACAAACCCCGCACAGCGGTGCAGGGGATGTCTCGGTGACCTCGGAGTCTTGCCTGTGCTCCCAGGCTTGGTTCTGGGTCTCTCAGGTTCCTGCATCACCACCTGCAGTTCATTGAACTTGATTGTGCGGGGATGGTATTTCTTGCCCCTCAGTCTGTCAGAGCCTGCTCTCCTCTGCAGCACTAAATCTAATATTCACTGAATGTTTCACCCTCAAAGTTTCCCCCTTTCCAATGCAAACTGTGCCCTGCCCTCCCATAACCTCACCTTTATCAGGTACAGTGGACTCTTCTGACCTTTCTCTTTACTTTCACATTTCTCCTTTTCTCAGCCATCTCCACTTATCCTCAAATGTGGAGACACTCTCCTCAGATTCCTTGGGTCAAGCTTTTCCAACACTTGCCTCCTAACTCTTCCTACTCCCTGAATTAACCAAATTTTCTATTCCCAGCCTGCAGGGTGATCAAACCCCTCACTACAAGCTCCTAGCTGATGTCCAGTGACCTTCTGCTCCCATTTTTTGGATCCAAAAGCAAAAGCCTTTTTTTCTGTGCTTTTGTCTCAGTATATTGTCAAAGTGCTGGGAGCAGTTAAAACTAATTCTCAGTATGTTCAATGACTTCAGTAATTATCTGCTTCATAACAAAGAAAGCTCCACATTTAAATAAGGTGGCAGTGGTGAGAAATACCTGAGCACTCCCATGAAAGGGGAAATGGCAACCAGCCTCACTCTTCACTGGGTCTGCACAATATGCAGATGTCACTTGGAACTAGGACATGGTGAACTCCATGGAAAAGGCAGCACGAGGATTCTCTGCAGGCTCCAGAGATGTGCTGTCATTCTGGAGCATCACAAATTAGTGAGTGGCTGCTGGCTTGGGCTTTAAAGGAACAAGGAAAGTCAAAACACATGATGAAAATCGAAAGTCAAAAGTCAAATTGCTTTTTTTTTTTCTTTCCCATGGCATGGACTTGATGTTGAATTCCACGTTATTGTGCCCTTCAGTGTGTATTTTTACTTTTGGAAGTCTAGGGGAATGTCCATCTTAGTTAATACATGCTCAGAATTTTGTTATTTTTGTTAGCAGTCTTTTAAAATTATTTTTGTGAGCAATCAAGTTTAAGCTGTTTATCTGATGTTTGCACTTTACTGGTGAAATTCAGCCTGGGGAACCTGATACAAACCAGGAAAATTGTGTTGGAGTCCATGGGGTTATTCCTTGGCACTGGGATTATTGATCAGAATCCTTGGCATGGCATTTCAAGGAGTTTTGGTGCTTACATTGACGTGTGTTTGCAACCAGGGTTTAGATGGAGTTGTGCATTCCAGGGCTAAGGCAGGTTTTGGTCCTACCAGGGTTAGGAATACTCTCAATGCACCATCAAGTGTATGAAATTGCACTAATATTTGTTTAATTATCCAATCAAGTTGAACAAGAAATGAGTTGGGCTGAAATAATCAAGTCTGTGGAGGAAGTGCCAGCTCTGAGATTTACCAAGATTTGACAGATGCTCCTTGTCCTGACCTTGGGTTTTTCATGATGAGCTGGAGGTCAGGGAGTGCTCCTGGAATTCCTGCCTTCATGGGATTCCCAGGGCCATCCTCTGCAGCAGGTTTGGTCCAGACTGCCCACATGTCCCATTACTGATGGTCTGGGTGCAATTCTGTGTTTTGGGCACAGAGCTGTGAAATCCTGCCACTGGCTCTCACCACACACAGCCTGTGGAACAACTCAGCCCTTCAAGAATGACTGACCAGCAAGTCATTTCTCAAAAGTTGTACAGAATGTGAGAGCTACCAAAAACGGGACTGTTAAATTCTATTTTTTTAAAAAAAAAAAAATTACAGCAGGTCGTTGATACTTTATTAAGAAAATAATGTAAATAAAATAAATAATGTGTACAAAAGACTTTTCCATTGGCATTAAATCATTTTGCCTACTGGAGAAGAGAAGGAGAATGTTTTTGCCTAGAGGTATCTCCCATCTGGAAATTACATCCATTTTTACTAGAAATGAAATCATTCAAAATAAACTGGAGTAAAGCTTGTGTTTTAACTGTTTCCATGTGCTTTAAAGTAGACTATATTTAACCCGTAAATGCCTTGGGCATTTTATTACTTTGAGTTAATGAATGCTAATTGCTTGTTGAATTTGAGATCAGCAGCTCCTCCTTTTCCCTGATGTTGCAAGGAGTGTTTGCTCAGAGATGAAGGTTTCCCATCTCACATGTTAGTTATATGTGCAGCCCCTTTGACTTAAAAGAAAAAGCGTAAAATTGTATCTGCATTAACTTCATTTCTCATTCTCACCAATTCATCACACACATTTCCTCTCTGGGCTTTGTAAAAGGCCCCCAGTTTTATTTTCCAACAAATCAGAAACGTACCAACTTTTTAATAACTTATCAAGCATTTTAAACGTAATTATGTGAATTTCCATCCACATCCTCATGCCCCAAAATAATGTGCCTGTTATCTAGGGGCAGGCAGGCATGTTCATTACGCTTTTCCCAGCCTGTATCCGTGTGAATTGAGATGTCACTCTGCATGACAGGAATCCTTTCCACAGCTATGCCTTGAAGGACAGATGCCTTTCTGCCACGAATGATACCAGAAAAAAGGCCTGTTGCAGAACTGTTTTTCCCACATCTCAGTAGTCTGGTGAGGTCATTTCCATAATCCATGGAGCTGTTGCTAAAATTAGGGGTGTATATATGGCAGCGTTGTTGGAGCTGTGTCGGGAACTGCGTGAGAGATCGCTATATATTAATTATGCCTTCTAATTATGTCCTTTTAGTAACCTCCTCATGTCCCAAAAGAATCTTAGAATGAATGAAGAGGAGCCTAATTCCTCATTTATGGAGAGGAATTCTCTCAGTAATCATATTCAGGATGACAAATCAGCTGAGAGCACAGAGTCTGCCTTGACTTTATTTTGTGTTCTGTTCTGCAGCCAGCATGGCCAGGGCTTTGACTTGCCCATGGCACAGATGAGCTCATCCAGGTGCTTGCATCTGAGGGGGGGAAGGCTTAAATCTACTTAGTTTTCCTATTTTAGGAGCATTCTTTCACCTGACTAGAGGAGACTGTGCCCACTCCTATTTCTTTTGGGGGAAATAGTTTTATTGCAAAGGCAAACCCCTTTGTCTCTCAGAAGTATTTTTATGTCTCAGTGTGGAGCCATCTAAAGAGCAGCTCCCAAAGAATAATATTAAGACAAGTTAACCTGACTGGGAAATAATTTCAGCTTCTTTGGGAGGGGGCGTTTCAGCCTTCAGTGAACATCCCATCCAGTCTGTGGTACGGGGATCCTGTTGGACCTACTGTGCCTCCTGTGCTCCCACTGGAGCTGCATTCCCAAATGATGCTGTGATGGGGGCTCACTTTGGAATGCCAGAACGTTGCACTGAGTCTGCTACTGGTGAGAAAAGGGTTAAACCCCCGTGTGGGCCAGTTATCTGTGTGGAGCTTCAAACAGCCACATTCTACATCAAAAAGGGACTGCAGCAACTCCTTGATCAAAGCTCAGGTAATTTAATTATTTGCTTTCATGAATCAAGGGGTCCTTGAACAAGCTCGGGATGCCTGGATATTAGAATATGGGAAATTTATTGTTTCACTCCTTCTAATATTTTGACATCAAAGAGAGCCTCTTCCTATAAACAAAGCAGTGAGAAGGCGAAGAATTCAAGCAAAAACTAGTGTGGAGAGTTTCCGTTTTCGGAGGTCTTTGTGAGCTGGAAATTAAGATGACTCCCGTGGGGTGAGACGTTTACCTCCGTGATCCTTTGTGTCTGTTTTATGTAAGAAAACATCTGTACCAAACCAATGCTTGGCTCCTACTCCTGTACGGTCACTGGGGTTGATGCTGTTTTTCCTGTTTCTCGATTTTAGGTGATGTTTCGCATTTTGGTTTGCAAATCTCTGCTTGCCAAGCTCTAAGTGGCTCTCTGACCACGTCACTCTTTGAGATTCTAATTAGCACGGTGCAATTAGACTGGGCACTCTTGTGCGGGGGAGGCGACTCCTCCAGCAGCGCCGGCCAAAAGCCGGGATAAATTTCGGGAGGGGAGGGAAGCTCCTGGTCTCAAGGAGCAGAGCTCAGTCCCAAGCACTCCCTGTGCCTCTCACCAGCGGCAGCAACGATAGTTCAGACTTAATGAAGCAAAAATGGATTGGCATTTTTAAAACCCCAGCCACAGCAGAGAAGTGTGTGCTGGCAGCGGAGTGGATTCTCAGCCTGCAGAAGTAAATGTCGCTTTATTTCTAGGAAAGATTAATTAAAGGGAAAGATACAAAGGAGTCTCTTTCCCTTTTACTTTTATTTTTGCATTCTCTTTTTCCCGTCTGCCAAATTTTCTTTCACAGCTGGGGCCTGACCCCTCTTTTTTTCCTTGTTCATGGACCAAACATAATATACTAGAATTTCTTATGGTAAGTGGCAGTCCTGGTGTGTGTGTTGTGTGTTTATCTGCTACGTCATTTCTGCACAAAAACTCTCTCCTTGCCTGTGCTGTCCTGGTTTTGGATGTGTTGTATTCACAACCTGCAACAGTCCTGTGTGTGAAGCTGCTGCTGAAGGCAGGGAGATGTCTCTGTGCTTCCTCATATCTTAGCAGGAACAAAAATAAATTAGTGGGAGACAAATCAGTAGAGATAGGAAACAAATGCAGTCACTACATGTGGTGACAAATGTCTCTGAGAATGATATAAAAATTATATAAATAGAAAATAAAACAGGTTGGCTCGTTCCACCTGCTCATATTTACTGTGAGATAAGAGCCACAAATTTTCGAATGCTGCAGATCCTTTGGCAAATGAAATTTATTTCTTTAAAAATGTGATGGAAATTTTCAGAGAACAAAAAGGATGCAAAATGCAAAATGATGGTAAATAATCTAATTAGTTATTTTATGTAACACAGTAAATAAAGATAGCAATGCAATATTCTCAACTCACTGGTGAGGAGCTCTACAAAGTATTTTGTTTTAAATGGTGAGAGGATGCTTGGAGAGACATGTTCCTCTGCTTGGTGTAAAGAAGGTCTAACTTTTATATACTGACTAGGTGTAGAGCAGCTCTGTCAGCTCTGGGCACCACAGCTCCTCACAGATTACAGAATTGAATCAATTATACTCAGTTTTAAAGATATTCCAAATTCCTTCTCTAAAACTCAGGCTACTGTTTTTGGAAGAATGTTTCACGTGAAACTTTTGAAACCCCTGAGTCTGATTTCCCAGTTTCATTAATTTGGACAAGGACCTTTTCAGCTTGAAAGACCTTGCTTTTAATTTCAATGGACTAAACATGGTCAGTTGATTCCCATGTGATATTCCCATCCCATGTTTTCCAAGAAGTCAGCCAGCAGAAAGGTGATTATTTTGCTCACAGGGAAGTTGCTTGGTTAGGATTTACAGTAGCATCCCAGGCAGCCAGGCAGAATTGCCAAAAAGTTCCTAGGACCAGGTTGGATGGGGCTTGGAGCACCCTGGGATAGTGGGAGGTGTCCCTGCCGTGGCAGGGGTGGAATGGGATGGGCTTTAGGGTCCCTTCCAGCCCACTCACGACTCTGTGATCCTTTAGGTCAACACTCACCCTTCCCGAGTGTCTGTCCCAGTTTTGCTGTGAGCTCTCTGATGCAGACAGGGGTTTGTGGCAGCCTCAGTTTGTGCCACAGCAGCTCAGAGGTTCCTTGGGCAGTGGAGGATGCAGTGACAGTGCCATTAGCAGAGGAGGAGGAATTGATTAGCAATAACACACTTCATTAACACTGAGCTTTCTCAATCATTGTAATTGTGGCTCTTCCCCTAAAACATCAAGTGGAACAGGTTTTGTTTCAAGCAAATCAATCTAATGTGTTAAAATTTACATAATTTCCTCTCATTTCGTTTATAGAGCAGCAGGAATTTTAATTTGCATTGTCTGTATAGTCTATAATCAAAGTGTTAAGAGCACAAGGTTTATTCATTATGTATGGCATGTGGTGACAAATTTACATAATGGGCCACATCTTGCTGAAATATTCCTTCTTTCCCCACACCCACTTTTGCAATTTTGGCTATAACTGATTTTCTATAAACCTGTAAATTCAATTACACAAGACTTTGGGTTCCAGGGAATATTTACTAAGGAGACGTATCCTTATAAAAATTAAGACGTGTGTAAAAGATCAGGCTGAAGGATGAGAAGGGCTAAGGGGAAGCACTGAAAGCTGATATAAACCCACTGCAGTGTGTGCTGTTGCTGCAGAGTGAAGGTGAACATTCAGAGATTGAATGGAAAGGTGCCTTTTATGTTTGTTTAGTGGCAATTATTACACGGAGTCTTTTCTACAAAAATTTTCAGGACCAATTTAGGGACTAAAAAGCCATTAAGCAATTAAGATGCTGGAAATGAAAACCTCCATTATTGACTGCTGTCTGCCAAGGCCAACACTTGCTTTATGAAAATAAAGTGCTTGGAACAACTATTTATTTTAATAGAAGATTATTATATTTTTGTAAATAGAGAAAAAGATTTGTAGGAGCTGAAAATATTATCTAAATGGGGGAAGTAAAGCATCCTTTGGTTTAGATACACAGGTCCTCTATGGAGCACCTCAGAGCAAAAGATTTATCATTTAGATCTTCAGCTGCTGAGTTTCAGACAGGTCCACTTTCCCTTTTGCTGCCCGAGGATAGTCAGACTAAAATGTAGGAATGTACATTATTTTTTATTATATCAAGCTATCATACAATCCAACAGTATAAACAAATATCTTCTATGTACTAGCACGTACAGAAATTCACCTAGTACAAGGTTTATCTACCTTTGATCACAGAAAAGCTCCTGACAGAAATGCAGAATGTATTTAGATGTTGACAGCCACGCTCTTTGTAAGAAATGTTGTGGACAGGTGTTTCAGTCCTCGGTGGAAATTCACACAGATAACTTTATTAATACATCCTTAAATCCCTAATCTGAGGGTAGGAGTGTAAAGCCCCCAAAGTGTAGTGTATTATCTCAGTCCATGCTGAGAAGAGGGCTGTGGGTGTAGCCCATGCAGGATGACTTGTGTTTGCAAGTTATGTAAGCAGGGGAGCAGACACAAATCTGACACTTGTGAATCTTTCAGTCTCAGTACGAAACTGGAATGAAACTTTGACAAGGCTGTTGGCACCCAAAGTCTGCCAAAAGGCTTTGAATCAGTGTTCTGCTGCTGTAGATGCAACAACTGCACACAGAAAAAGATGACAGGGAGCACTATAAGTTCACATTACCAAAGTTTTAAGATTAATACCAAGAAAGTTGTTCAGCTCAGTGGTGCAAAAGACAAATGCAAAGCCACTTAGCCTTTGAGAGAAAGAAAATCCCAGGAAAGGGGAGGCTCATTTTGCACTGAGCTCACCACTAAAAGGTCCTATTAAGGTGATTAAGCTGTAACACTCAAGCTCTAACACTGCTCACTTTTTTCCCCAGCTTTTCACAGAAGTTGCTGTATGTGCTGCACAGTCTTTGAAAACGCCATCTCTTTCCTCTCTCCAGCTCCTCTGGCAAGAACTCTCTTGCCTGTTCCACCTTTTTTTTCATCCTTACCTAATTTTCTACCATTTCTCCACATCCATTAAATGCTGTTTTTAAAAATCTGGAAGGATCTACCAAGGTTTACAGAGAGACAGGCAGCAAGGGCAAGTCGTTCAGGGTTGTCTGCCCAGGCGTGCTCTCAGAGACAAACAATGTGTGTGCTCAGGATTCCTGTAGCGGTCCCACTACGTTTTATAAATCCCATTAGAGTGGTCCCATTCCAGTTGTAAGAGCTGTAGAGAAAGGGATGAGGGAATGTGCTCCAGTTTTTAAATTATTTCCCCTCCACACACAGTGTGGACAGCTGGAGGCACCCCAAACTGATCTTGGGAGCAGTTGCAGAATGTTCTTGTCAAAAGGAAATCTCGCTGGAACCTCACGCAGTTCTGGACTCTGCTGAGCCATCAGCACGTCTTGCTGTTGGTTAAGCATCAGCTGAAAAAATGCCAGTTGGGAATGTCCCCAGAGCTCTTTGCAGAGCTCCTCCTGGCCATCTGCAGGGAGCCAGCCTGCCGAGCTGAGAACGGCTGCTCCCGAAAGCCCCAGAAAAAGCAGGGAAAGGTGGAAATCCGTGAAGATATGTGAGGTGCAATACCAGTTCACACCATCCGAGGATGTGCCCTCTCTGGGGGATTGCCCCTGGAGGTTGGGGGAACCACGAGCAGCTCTCCATTTGTATCTAACACAGGTGAATTAAACCAGCGAGGTCAGTTTGGGAGATCTCACTCTGTGAGCTGGCTTTGTCCTGCTGCTGTGAGCTTTCCGGGGGAGTGAGACCTGCTGAGGTCTGAACAGTCCTCTCCTTTTGCTGTTGCCATGAGAATAAAATGCAATAGTCAGGGCAATATACCTGAAACCAGCTCAGCAGTGCTCTGCCTGCTGCAGGTGCTCTCTCTTCCACCCTGCTCCTTGCAGTTTGAGATACAGCTTCTCTTGTCCGTGGCTTCAGCCCAAATCTCTCTTCGTGGCGCTCTTGCTGAATAAGAAAAATGTGTTTTACAACTCCATGTGAGAGATGAAAGAGAAATCAGATAAAGTTAAAATGTTTCACAAGTTTAGTGAGTTGTCTCCTGAAATGGCTACAGAACTTGGGCAGACAGTGAAATGAAATGTACTTTAATCAGTTGAAATAGCAGCTATTTATTGTAAATGCTGTTATGTACAATTAAACAGGAACACTTTCATTTTTGCAAAAGGCTATAGCTAATCCAATTAGAGAAGTGCCTAAGATTAGGGTAATTAAAAGACCAACCTCATCTCCTTTCTAACCCCAGGAGGGAGAGTTTGGCATCCAGGCAGGAGAACAAGGGAATGCTTCATCTTTGACTCAGATGTTGTGGTTTGGACAGGACTTAGACAGGCTCGGGTCACTCACTGGGATTGTTTTTCAATTTGTACTCTTCTTCTTTTGAAACATGGAATGTGATTTTTTAAAAATAGCCTCATCCAGGGCTTTTATATTGCAAATATGTTCCTCTTCCTGGACCAGAGCTTGATTGCTCAAGCTCTCTTCTTGTGGTACTTTAGGTTTTTCATCTTCCAGTTGACATCTGCCGTTTCCTACAGCAGCCACTCAAACCTAGGTACTGCTTACATGTGATGGTGCTTTAGGGGCTGCACCTTTCCAGCGTCCTTCTTTGCCTGCCTGAGGTGCTGGAGTCGGAGCCTGGAAATTCCTGGTGCTCCTCTTTCATTTAGAAATACAACACCATTTGCACAGAGGCAATTTCTTTGATAATTTACATGATAAAACAGAAGTGAGAGCAGAAACCCCTTGGTTTAGGTGCTTTAAAAGTGTTAAAAATATTACTGTTGACAGCTTTCAAAGGAAAGAGATCCTCTGCAAATAGACAAAATATTCCACTAATGTAATGGTTCTTTCCCTCCTTGGTCCTCTTTCAATTCAGGGACTATACAAAACATTCAGTTTAGACCTATTAAAACCTATTTAATAGGTTTTTGGAAGCTTAGTTTTAAATCAGGGAAAGATCAGCAATATGACATTGCCAGCTCGAGAGGAAAAATGAGATGTCATGTAACTGAAAGAAGTGCTACCACTCCTTGTGAGGCAATGGCTGCATTTTTTGCCCTGCATGATTAGATTTTATAAATATCCTGCCGTGTTCAGGTGTGTTCTCATCTGCCCATCACCAGAGCAGGGCTGTCCTCCACTGGCAGCTGACAAGCAGCCAGCAGCACTTAGTGACAGCACTGGGATTTTTGGCACCTTTTTCACACTGCACTGGCTCCATGCTCACAGGGTAATTATCTCTCAGCTCTGCTCTGTGGCACTGAGTACAGGCTGTGCACCGCTGCTCCTGCCTGAAAGTTCCCAAGAATTTATTGTGATTTTTGGGTAAAAGGACCCTTGACTCCAAATGTGATTCATGCAGGCGCATTACCAGCATTTGTTTCTCTTTTCTGAAATGTTTTCAGTGAATTTTGGGCAGGTTACAGCACTGTGGTAGGGGGTGATCAGTAACATTTTTTTATATTCTTGGATATCAAAGGTATCCAGGCACATATTTGTGTGGAAGGCATCAGGACTTTGGAGGATGGGTTAATATCTTTAAATGCAGACAAAGGGAAAGTTCATGGAGGTGTTGTGCCTATAATCTTTGTTCCATGTTAAGTTTTATCCTGCAGGAAGCTGTTTATGGGTTCCATCATGAGAGCTGAAATATAAGACAGGATAAGCAGTGCCAGAGCCAGGAAGATCATGGATCCTCATGGATCCTCTTTGCTCCACAGGCAATGTGTCAAATAAAAGAGAGATATAAAATTAATTCTTATTTGTGCATTTTCACCCCAATATCGCTTCATCTTTCATCTTTTCAGAGTCTGGATCTTTCTTTTAACCTATGTGTCTACTGCCTGTTTTTAAATATACTCACACATGGATTCCCTTCTCACATTCTTGGTCTCCTTCAACTCCAGGAGATTCTTCCTGCTGAACTGGCTCAGGTCTAAGGGTTCACAGTGCCACATGCAGTGGATTCCCATACTCGGTTCAGGTTTTCCAGCACACTTACTATAATGATCTACATGGATCCCCCTTTTGCTCTCCTTTTGTTGTTTACTTTGCTTTTCTTTTTCTTTTTTCTTTTTTTTTCTTTTTTAAACTATGATTTTAATGATTTCAAGCATAATTACATACTTCAAAATTTTGCGAGCGCTAAATGTTGTGCAAAACACCGAAACAGCCAGCTAATATGCATCTTATCATGCTCAGAAGCAAAGAGTGTTAGCAGGCTTCTGAAGAGGCCGTGCATTGCTGAAGGCAGCTGAGTGACGAGCACTGGATGACTTATGCCACAATATTCACGTGGCACTGAGCCCAAGGGCTTGTCAGAAGAGTTTCTCCTGGGGACTGATCGAGATAAAGCTGCCACAGCCCTTCCAACTCACTCAGCTGCACAAGGTTTAATCACCTAAACCCGGGCTGACCCCTCCAAACCAGGCTGGGGTCCTGGAATGTCTCACCCCAAAACGCGTCCTGGTGTGAGTCATTCCTTCTAAAGTCAGTTGGGAGAAACGCTGTTGGAACAGGGACCTTTGAGTGAAGGAATTCCAACACCTTTCCCAAAAGATTGTGACAACAAGGAAATGAAGAGTGGAGTTTGTTTGTTACCATTACCCTTCTCAGACTTTTTTGCCATCTTTTGGCTCGGAGAAGACAACCTCTATTTGCAGTGGTTTTTCTGTGTGGAATATCTCTTGTGCTCTTTCAAATTAAATAGTGTGTGTTTGTTATGTTCTCACAGAGTCTGAGAAAACCAAGGGGTGTATATTGCATTAAGGGACCTCTAGTGAAATCCATAGTCTTGTCCTTACCATTTAAAAATAAAAGTTGTAAAAATCCTTTAAAGTAATCAGCTCAAGAGATGTTCCCTGTATTTCATTTGTCTTTTTCCAACCAGTTCAATACGATTATTTCAGTCCTGATTATTTGTTTCCTGAGATTTAAAATTGAGGAAATGTAAATATTTTATTCCTTCTGTAAAATGTTCCTTGAGGAGATGTGAGAGTATGAGACAGAATGAGACAAAATTCAGATTAAACTGGCTGAAATAGTACCTCAAGGAAATGTTAAGTTTTCCAAAAGAAAGAACATTAAATTAATACAGGGCAGTAATTTCTTTCAAGTATTTTCTTCAGATACTATTGTGTAGAATTTCAATAATTTTTTTCCTATTCTTGAGCTGTTATTATTTTCTCCAGTTTCTTTTAGAACAATGTTGCCAAGTATCTATTTCACTCATGAATCAAATAGTTGCAGTTCTTTACGCAAAAAAGAAAGAACATTTACTACCTTGAAGTTATGGTTTCTCAGATGCTAAAACAGGCAAAACTCATAAAGCGACAGACTTGCTATAATTTTAGCTACTTATTTCCTGGAAGAAAAAAAAGAAATCTTGAATTTTTAATTCAGAGGAAAATTAATTCCATCCCTCAGTATTCTTGGTAAATGACTCATGTAACAGTTTTCAGGCACCAGCAAATCTGTCTTTGCATAAGACATAAGATTGAACTGAAGAGGAACTGCTGCCGCCCACACCGTGTCAGTTGGACTCAGCTGACACCACTTCCCAAATTTCTGTCTTTGTCTGCCTCTTGTTTCTGTATGGGAGGATGTATGGATATGTTGGAAGTCATATGGAACATGGGAATGTACGTGCAGTTAGTGGGAGAGCCTTCTGTTTGGTGTAACAGCAGTAGTAGCTCTTTCTGTTCAGCACGATGGGAGCAGGGAAAATCTCCTGGAATGTGGAATATAGAGGTGGCCTTTACAGGTTAGAGGTCTGAAATTTCTCCTTTTTTTATATCATTATTTGTGTTTAGTTTTGGGTCAGGACAGTAGCAGGAAACAAAATTAGTTTCAAAAATAGATGGTACCTCTTGAAGAAATGTACTCGCACCAAACCTTCTGCTCCAGCTTTTAAGTTTTTTTCTGGTTCAAAATTTGAAAAGAAAAAAAAAATTCTTGTGAAGAAGACATGTTTTTGGTCTTGTTCTGCAGTAGAAAGTGTTTGCTGATATAGTTCTGCCAGGATAACTGTATCAACAATGATCCTTATTTTAAGCACAGCATGTGTTGGCAAAGGAATGCTTTTATCAGTTCGTGGATAACACTCACAGAGCAGAAATGACTCAGGTTTTGCCAGCTGAAAAACTTCTCAGGTTTATGTCTCACACTGTTGTCAGTCAGCGGGGCTGAAGCATCTCTGATGTAGGCTGGACCAATGTTTCCAGGGAGCCAGAGAAAGTGAGATACTGGTAATTTAGACATCTCTAAAGTTTCTCCTATTTTTTAAAAATTATTTATAGAGTCACAATTTTAGAGAAACACTGTTATAACCAACAGGAAGAGCTGCCAGTGAAAAGGGATTTAAAGTCTTGTAAAAACTGACAGAAAAGATTGATAGAGTATATGGTTTAGTGTCACATTTCCTAATCTAGAGGGATCTTAGTAAAAAATGTGGGTTCTTTTCCTGCCACTGTGGATTCTTTGAATTACTTGTTTTATGGTCTTTATCCAGGTCATTCATCTCTTTACACCTTCCCAGAGGACTGTGCCCATCTCTTGGAATAAGTTTGCACGTGCTTTTAGAAATCAAGAGCCTTTAGGGAAATAGGTCCTACTGTCAAACCTGGAAGAGTTTCCAGTCTCCATAATCTGAAAAGGATGAAGCCTTTTCTTACATAAAAGCCACGTGCTAAACTGAAAACCCATGGGTGCAACAGTGACCAACAATGACCTTCAGTTCAGACCTGCAGGAGCTATAGCTCACTAGTTCATCAACATTAAATTAGCAATATTAAGCACTTTTTAGCTTGGGAATGCCACTAATAGATGGCTGGTACAATGTGTCATTCAGGCACAGTATGATACAATCCTTAGTGCAAAGCACCATTTCCATTTTTCTCTGTATAAGTTTATAAGTGCAGAACATATTTACTCCAGGCCTGTGGTGTTTTCCTGTCTGTGTATGAAGATAGAACTGTTTATGGAGGGGCAGGATAAAAAATAAGCAAAAGAAGATCTCCAACATCTGTCACAGATCAGTCCCTGGACATGCCCACAGCAGCTACACGAGGATACTGCTGCGGCTCTTTTGCTTCTTACACACCAAGAAATATTACAGCAGCATACATGGCTCTCGAGCTTCCCTCAGCTGTGCAAAAAGCACTTCATTACTGCTGATAACTGAGGGAACTGCCAGTGCCAAGTTCTTGTTCTTTCAGGCTCAGCTGCCTGGTTTGTCTTCAGGTCAGAGCTGTGACAGGCGCCGGAGCCGACGCTGGGCTCTGCTGAGCAGAGATGAGACACTGAGGGAGATGTTCAAGCAGAGAAAAGATGCAAGGGATGGAAGATACAAATGTCAGGAGCACTGCTTTCCATGGAAGCCTTTGTGGGGTTATTTCCTCCCCAGCATTTATGGTTTGTAAGCCGTGCAAGTGGGAGTTTGTACTGTGGGGATGAAGTACAAATGCAGGGTGAGGAGCAGCTGGCAGCAGATCTTTTCTTTGCTGGTAGGTTGAGAAAAGTGCCTGAAAAACCTATAAACTAATATATTGTATCTATTATAGTGTATATATTTACACTATGTGTAGGATATATACAGTATATATACTAATATATACTATTTTGGTAGTATTGCCTTTACTGTGATTTTCTGTTCTGTTTGCTTTCTTGTTCTTCTTTCTCCAAAAATTACCTTTAATGAAAATAAGGTGCAGTTTTGCTTTCTACTTTGTGTTTATATGAGAGAGGTCTGATAAGCCGTTGTATGTTCCTTACTTTTTTTTTTACTGCTCTGTATTTCATAGACTGCTTTGGATTTTATTAGTTGTGTCACCTTCTCTACATTCAAAAGTCTTGTGAATTGAGAAAAACTTGTCCTGTGCTTTTGGGAGTTAGGACTTAAAACGTGAGTTAGGCGAACACAGGAGAAGCGTTATCAATGCAGGTACTCAAAAGACACTAAAGTTTGTGAAAAGGAGCAATTAAAACATGTGAATTTTAAGGTGTGTAAAGCTTGCTCGGTTGGGATGAAAGGCAGGTGACACCTTGGCCCGGCAGCTGTACTGAGGAAATCCTACCAATGGCATTTTGGCCATCCAGAAAAAGCTGTGCTCTTCTTAAAGACTGAACTCCATCCTGCCTTCCCTCCAGCGGGAGCTGGTTCATCCTCAGCCCTGGTTAAGCAGGTAGCAGTCACGAGATGTTTTATCTCCAGCTGGAAACTACTCGAGAAAAATCTGACCTGAAACTGGTACTGAGAATGTATTTAATGCAAGGCAGTAAAAAATTTAATATCAGTTTATTGAATTGGAGGCCTTTCTTCCTGAGAACAGGAAGAATTTACTCCTTAACTGCACGCAGTTTCTTTGGAGGGGTACTAAATGCTGATGAAGGATGGAGTGCTTGCTAAACACTGCAGAGATGCTCCCGATACCAGAGTGAGCTTCTGCTCCTGTCTTACCAGGACTGCAGAATAGTACACCAGGATGGCTTCAGCTCTTACAAATTCTTCTACTGAGCTGAACTTGTGCTCAGGTTTTTCCTAATTTTACAGGAAAATTGAGTATAAATCAGGTGTCATCTGATTTGCTCACATGATATTTGTTGTTTCAGTGCAGCAAAGCCATTTATATTTTTGGATAACAAAAATAGCTTGAGCTGATATATTTTATTTGGCTTCATATCAGTGGCAATTATCCTGACCAAACCTGTATTTCAGCCCAAGTGATGGGAATTACAAAACCTCACTGTGATGTTTTTGATTGATGCAGCCATCATGTTTACTAATTGTAGCTAATGATTGCTGAAAATTGGGAAACAATTTGTTTGGATTCAGCAGCAGAAGTTTTGGGCATTCAACTGGACATAGCTAATGAGAAATTCTAACTGTGATTATCAGGGTTTAGCTAAACAGATGCTCCTAACTTGCCATAAAATCATGGTCATGTATTTGCCTTTCCTTACAATTTATACATTAAAATTAAAGAGGTGGATGTAACATTTAACCTCACATGCAAAGAAACTTTATGATTTATTCCTGGTTTTTTAATACAAAATTTTTCAGTAGAATATCTCCACATGTTGTGTCACTGAGAGTCTGCCTTAAAAAAAAATCTTGGAATGTCTGTTACAAATGGGTGAAGGGAAACCAATCAGCTAAGGAAGCTTTACAAAGTCTCATCCAGAGGAGGCAGCAGGATGAGCAGAGGGATGGAGCAGCTCTGCTGGGAGGAGAGGCTGGGAGAGCTGGGATCGTCCAGCCTGGAGAGGAGAAGCTTTGGGGTGACCTCAGTGTGGCCTCCCAGGGCCTGAAGGAGCCACAGGAAAGATGGAGAGAGACCATGGACAAGGGATGGAGGGACAGGACACAGGGAATGGCTTCCCACTGCCAGAGGGCAGGGATAGATGGGATATGGGGAAGGAATTGTTCCCTGTGAGGGTGGGGAGGCCCTGGCACAGGGTGCCCAGAGAAGCTGTGGCTGCCCCTGGATCCCTGGAAGTGTCCAAGGCCAGGCTGGACGGGGCTTGGAGCACCCTGGGATGGTGGGAGGAGTCCCTGCCCATGGCAGGGGTGGCACTGGATGAGCTGTAAGGTCCCTTCCAACCCAGGCCATTCCATGATGCTATGAGTCTGTGAAAATATGTGGTTTGGGTGGAATTAAGAACTTATAGCAATTTTTTTTAGGCATTTTAAAAATAGGATTAGTTAACTTTGTTACAAGCATTCATTAAATGAGGGTCATCTTGCTTTTCCACTTGCAGTATGTTGATGCAATAATTACATATGAATATAATAATTGACAATTAGTTAATATCAGCAAAACACTCAGCAAAGACTCACGTAAGTCATCAACTTTCCTCACCTCAGCAGACCACTTGCACAAGGTCACTAACACGCCTTGTTAGTGGAATTGTATTTATTTGGGGACTTTTTGTGGGCTGTTTGATGCATTTGGAGCTGTGTTGATGTGATGTACAAGGGATGTGATACCCTTCAGTTTCCTAAATGGATGTGTAGTTCTTTGAGGCAGGATTCTGACAGCAATATTAGCAGTGACAAGTTGAAAGGCTGCTGTGAATAGTTACACAAAATGTGCTGTTTCAGCAAATGCACTTGATAATCTGAATTCAGGGAAGCATTTGCAGATATAGTATCTGAAAGTGTGTGAATTTGATCAAAATGTTTTAATATGAAATGAATATTTATAGCTCCTTTGGCAATATTTGCATAGCTTTTATAATTGCTCATGGGTGTATCAGACTATCTTCAATTTCTTATCATGTAAAAGGAATGAATTAGTTGGGGTAAGGAGATAAATACAGAGACAACCCCCTCTGCTTTCAGGGGATTGGAGAGAGGTTCTCTTCATGACAACTGATTGCTGAAGTTGTATCCAAGTCGAGGGCCCAGCTGCTCCTCTCTGCAAGACAGAGCAGTGAAATCCATGGTTCTGCTCTTAGTCATAAAAATCACAGAATCGTTATGTTTGGAAAAGCCCTTTAAGGTCACCAAGCCCAGCCATCAACCAGCACCACCACCACGTTCAGCACTCCAAGGAAACCCACAGCATCCCACCAGAAATTGTCACCCCTGTAGGGTCCCCCCACTCCGCCCCGCTGTTCCATGCTCACACTGTTATTTTCACATTTGTTTATGTTGTCTCCAGATCCGGAACTGAATCCACCTCTTTTTTCCTACTTAAAAAATATCAATGGACTCAAGTACCTAACAAGCCTTTTTTCCTCACACTGGGGTACTTAAAATATTTCCATTACTTCCCTTACCCAGAGATAAAAACAGACTTGTATGTCTTGCCCCCTATCATGATGTTGGAAGAATGTGAATTAAAAATTTCATTATAAAAATTTCTTCAGAATTCCCAGCTTTAACCACTGTCCACCCTTTCCATTGAAGGCACCAGAAAGTTTGCAGCTAAGTGTTCCTGGGGTTTTTCTGATCAATAAAACTTATTTTTAACCTTGTAGTTATTGATACAAGCTGATGGTTTCAGGTCTCTGATGCCGTTTTCTCCCTGACATCTGAATGAGTCACTCAGTCCCTTTTATTCATTGTTTTATTGTTTTTCCTGTGCTGCTTTTATGTCTTTTGATCAACCTGGCTCACATATTCTTGAACTTGGAATTCAGCTGCAAGGTTGGGCACTGCTGTGTTAGACTGTTTGTTTTCAGCTTCTAATTTTTATTTACTGCATCACATGAGCATTTCATTAATACCTTTGCAGCTGTTTCCATCGAGGTCACCAGATTCTTCATCCCATGCAAGGTGTCTCCTGTACTCAGGACCTTTCATCATTGTCCAATTCAGTTTTTAAGTACAAATCTCCCCCTCCTTAAGTATTAATATTTGTTATAAAAATCAGTGGATTTTTTTTCCTCTGACTTCACTGGTACTTTTTAGTATTACCTTCATTTTCTGGTTTTGATCACTGCTGATAACTGGATTCTGAAATTCAGCTTTTACCTTCCCTTAATGCCTCATGCGTTTTATTATGGAAGAGTTTAGAATAAAAGGTAATTTTGGATAAAGGTTAAATGTAAGTGGGTAACTTTCAGGAAATGTCAACTTAATTTTAGCAAGATTATAAAAACTTTTCTTTGCAAAGCTTTACGAGATGGAACGTGCTCTGTTTCTCAAGGACTGCACAGTCTGCAACGTTTTGGACAGTGACCTCTCCACCCAAATTTGGATGACAGTTTGGTTTAGAGTATGAAGGTGGAATAAAAGTACCTTGACCTTCAAATTTTATTCACATCATTTTTATGTCCCTACAAATTTGTAAGGACAGAAGTTTTTCCTCTGACTTATTTTAAATTTCAGAGTGTTTGATGCTTTCCCAACTGATAATTGGGTTAAAATGAGACATATAAGGAGCTTTCATTCATCTGACTGACAGCACTGGTAATGCACCTAACCCTGCCTGCTGCCAGCTGATGAACCTCCAAGGAAGTGCTGCCTCTATCTTTTAAATTTCCTCATCCAGATATTTTAATTCTTTGTGCAATATATTTGTTAAAATTAGACATCTTTGCTTTCCTCTTATAATTCCTATAAAATGTCTGTATCCATCTCAGTCATTCATGCATGAATTTCTTGCAAATGTTTTCAGCAAAATAATCTTGGGTTTCTTCTGAGCCTTCCAAATGTTCAAAACCAGAGGGGTTTGACCACTCCTGGTTCATATTAGTTCATGTGTTTGACTTGATATTTGTTAACAGAATATTTTAGGAAAAACAAAATTTCTGAATCAGGTCTTCATTTTAAAAACAGGTCTCCTGTATAGTTTGGGAAAAAAAAAATTTTAAACAGAGAATGGCTCTTGCATCCTTGTTTTCTGTGCAAGATCTTCCATTTATATGGCTGAAAATGCTCATTTTAAATATTGTGCTATAGATAAGGTTGTGGCCTATTTAACAGCATGGAAGGGGAAAGCGTGGCAGGAGCTCTTTTGGTTGTGAGCTGGAATCACAGAATCACAGAATGGTTTGGGACCTTAAATCCCATCCCACCCCTGCCATGGCAGGGACACCTGCCACTATCCCAGGGTGCTCCAAGCCCCGTCCAGCTGGCCTTGGACACTTCCAGGGATCCAGGGGCAGCCACAGCTGCTCTGGGCACCCTGTGCCAGGGCCTGCCTACCCTCACAGGGAACAATTTCTTTCTTATATCTGACCTAGGCCTGCCCTCCTGCAGCTTGATGCTGGAGGAAACAGCAGTGAAGGAAGAAGAGGCTGCACAGGGCTTACCTTGCCTTGGTCCTTCCCTGCCTCTGCAGCTCATCCGTGCAGCTGGGTCAGCATGTTCCCAGTGTGGTTTTGAGGAAGTTTAATATTGTGCTGCCCTTTTTCCAGTATTTGAGACAAACCTCAGCTCAGCTCCTGGGGTGCAATGTATTTCTCTTTAACAGCAAGCCATAAGGAGTGTCAGCCATTGTGGCTTTGCTAGCATCTGACTGAGAACAATGTCAGCTGAATCACACGACAAAGCCTTGGAAATCCCATTTTTCTGCCTTGCAAATGCATATGTACTGCTACTGAAACGTTGAAAACCCAATTAATTTCATCATGTGGCTCAAAATGGCAAGAGCCCTGTGTCCTTTAACAAGTGTGGAAAATAACCTTCATTTCAGGGCTCAACTGATCTCTTCTTCTTTTCCCCTTCTCAAATCTAAACACGCATCAAATCCATTTGATCTGCAAGCCCAGATCAAGATACTATTTGTGTGGAGGACAGTAGAAAACATTGTGAAGTATTTCTCAATACCAGCTCAGCAGATAAGCTGCTGTTGCTTTAAAAATATAATGTGAAAACTATAATGAGAAAAGTCTGGATTTGGGCCAAAAAATTTAAAGCCTTTATGGTGGATTAAACTGTTTTGCAACTAAATACCGCTTTTCTCTGAAACAACCCATTCCCTCATGCAACTAAATACTGCCATATGTTTAAATTCTTGCAGGCCTCCTAAGGCTGACCCAGAAGAAATGTCAACAAATGTTTGTGAGTCCTTGTGGCCTTGTAACATTTTCTTTAAAAAGTGAAGAATGGAACAGCAGGAGCTGTAACACTCCCCCAGAACAGACATATGAAGGCATATGGCTGACATGGGAGCCTGCTGGCTCTTCCAAGATTGCTGGCTTCATTCTTAAGGATCCTATTTTTTTTTCCTCAAGACAGCTAAACTTGTCTTTCTGTTTCACAAGTTGCTCTGTTCTGCTCAGAGCTGAGTTTAGGAAGCCTGGGGTCCTTTACAGCCCTCACTGTGCCATGGGAGAGCCCACAGGTTGTTCCTAAAAGTGGCAGGCAGGGAAATCCAGGCAGGGTGAGATGTGGTGGCTCCAGGACTGCTCCAAGTCAGGAATGTCCCTGAAGGATCTTTGGACAGCCCTGTACCCACAGGAGCTTGGGTAGCTGGGAAAGTTTTCTCTTTAGAGCATAAACCTCATGCTGGCTCTGATTTTGGAAATTAAAATAAATGCCATTTGCTGAATGGTGCCAAATAGTTGCACTTAACTTTCATTGCAGTTTTGGGTTTGTTGCTACTTAACTCAGAGGTCTGAGTTTGCTGATGTGGGGGAAGATCTTCAAATGCACAAATTTTTACCAAGTCAATGTGATTTCATCATATAAAACCTTTAGACTTCCAATAGAATTTGTGCTCCAAAAAAATCTCTGGTGGTTTGGATCATTTTTCTTCTTCCCTGTGAGTAACCATTCCTTCAGTTGTTATTTCCAGTACTGGAAATCTACAGGGCACAAAGCAATCAGAAGGGTAAAAACCAGCTCCACAACTCCACTTCCAACTGCCCGTGTTTCATCTTTCTGATAAAGTGCATTTTTCCTTCCTGTTCCTAAGGCCCTTGGGAACATCTCTGTGCACAAGTCCAGGTTTTTGTGTGTCGGAGGCTGTAGAGGCCGTGGCTGCCCCAGGCCGGCTGGGTGAAATCGTGGATTATCCCAAAGCAAGGCAAGAGCAGTGAGTGACTGTGCCTTGGGTACTCATCCAGATGTATCTGTGTGATGAAGCACCAGATCTTGCTCTAAAACTTGTGACTTTTGGTCATTTTTGTTTCGGTCCATTGTACTGAATTTGTGGATGTGCAGTGCTTTAATCCATGAAATCTTGACCTTTGGAGTTACAGCAGTGTGTATTTCCCAATACCACAAGATATTTCTTCCCAAAGTATTTTGGAAGGTAATTTATGTAACTGCTCATAAAATTACACTGTCTTGATGTGGGGGACTGTTGAGGTTTATTTTCTCAAATGTGGCTGGGGAAGTTCCTGTGCCCTGAAAAATAGAAGCATAAAACCAGAATTTGAATACAATACAAAATATAAAAGGAAAAATCCAACATTTAATGGAGTTCCTGTGGTTTATTCTTCATGCTCTCTTTTTCTCTGGGCACTGTAGTTACAGTATTAAGAAAACAATAATGTAAAAACAATGAACATCTTGCAGGAGATTGACAGAATGAATAATTAGAATTCTTTTTTTAAAAGGCAGCGGGGGAGCTTATTATTGCCATTTGAAATGTCTCAAATGAATTTTTGGAAGTGCTCAGCCATAATTTAGCCTGCAGAATGTTGTCTGTTAGAAAGGGCTGTGTTGCAATTATGATTTCTGTGAATGCTGACTGAAGCATCAGCAAGGTGTTGAAGCTGAGTTGTCCACACTCTCAGGTAGATTCATTAGGTGCCTTGTTTCCATGTAACTGAGCCTGACACTTTCTGAAAACTAAATAACAGGTTTGTTTAGATATGCTGAGTTGTCAAGGACTCGTCAGTCTCCTGAACTCAAAGCTGATAGCACAGACACGGGTGTGTATTTATGTTATCCAAGTGCTCACCAAATTGAACATTAAGTGTGCATGCAGCCTTGTTTTGGCTCAGTTCCACAGCACACATATGGAAAAAAGGTTGGCTCCCTGAAGAAATAATTATATGGCTTTCTCGTTCTGGTTTTAGAGCGTCTTAACGTTCGTTGTGAGAGTGAATTAACTCACCTTCCCAGGGCCACTTCCAGATCCAGGCGTTAATTACTGTCTCCAGCTTGTGCAGCTGAGGAGCAGAGGGCCTGTGGACAGAGGCTGCTGTTGGCAGATGGAATCTCAGCCCACCCGAGCCACACAAACGTGTTTATCACGGTGCCAGCTCTGCGTAAGCAGCTCTGATCACCAGCTCTCTGCCTCGGCTCGCAGGAGGGCCTGGCGGGCTGGGCGCAGGGTGCTGTGCTGGCCACATCTATGCAGCCTCAGCTCGCCTTGGAGCTTGGGCAGGAAAAGCTCACATCTGCCAGCAATGCGCTGTGTAGATACTCCCAGCAAATCTGCCCAAGGCCACCCACGAGGCTTAAGCTATGGCCTGGAATATTCTTCCATCCCTGTCCAATTCTGTTGGAAAGGAGAAAAGACACTGATGTATGAAAATGATTGCACTTATCTATTTTAGAGAAGCTTTTGGCAAACAGGATTTTCTGTGATTTTGGGGAGAGTCACATTTTTGCAGAGTTGCTAAAAGGAGTAATTTCATTATGATGAAGTTGTCTTTGATTTTTATTAGGAATTAGAATCACAGAATCCCAGGATCACTGAGGTTGGAAAAGCCCTCCCAGCCCACGGAGTCCAAGCCGTGCCCCATCCCCACCTTGTCCCCAGCCCAGAGCTCTGAGTGCCACGTCCAGGCCTTCCTGGGACACCTCCAGGGATGGGGACTCCAACACCTCCCTGGGCAGCCCCTGCCAAGGCCTGGCCACCCTTTCCAGGGAGAAATTCCTCCTGCTGTCCACCCTGCCCCTCCCCTGCCACAGCCTGAGGCCGTTCCCTCTCCTCCTGGCCCTGGGCCCTGGGAGCAGAGCCCGACCCCCCCTGGCTGCCCCCTCCTGTCAGGGGCTTGTGCAGAGCCAGAAGGGCCCCCCTGAGCCTCCTCTGCTCCAGGCTGAGGCCCCCAGATCCCAGTGAAGTGATTTCCTTTTTGTCTAGGTATTAACACGGCGCACTCCTGGATGAGTCCCAGAAAAAGTCACTGTAGAGAGTAGCTGCATTTCTGAAATCATGTGAAATAATGGAGACAGGTTCTCAGCTTTCAGCCGATTAGGGTTTGTTGGTTTGTTTGTGCTGCTTTGGTTTGGGTTTTTTGCTTTTGTATGATCCTTGTATTTTATAAAAATATCCTCTTTGTTGGATGAATGTCAGTTTGCCAGCTGATTGCCAGTGGTAACCTGGAGCTCATTTATTGCTGTTTAAAGACCTGCCTTTACAGCACCTAGGGCTGTCTCCATCAGGCAATATCACTCATCCATATCAGCAGGAATTCTTCCCTAATTGTACCTCTTCTCTGGAATATGCAGAGCACTGGCTCTGTTATTATTTGGTTGTGTGTATTTCTACTTCACAATCGTTGCTTTGAAGACACCTCCTTATGCACTTGCTCGTAGCTTATAATAATAATTATACTGCAGAAAATTAAAGCCTTGGTGGTATTTGGGAGGCATAATGAAGAGCAGACAAATGTTAAATATTAATATTGTCAACTATTCTGGTTCATTTTGGCTGTGAACTTCAGTGTGAAGCACTTCACTACCTGATGCAGCTGAAATACAGATATGTGCTTATGTCACAACTCTCAAGAACAAATAGGAAGGAATGTTACCTAATAACAAAATAACTCCAGAAAAAATATAGGTCTATTGTAATTTCTGGAGTGGAATATCCTGAAATGATAGGTGGTGGAAAATCACGTCATCCTTGCTATAAATATTGCTGGAATTCTGGAAAGCTGTGTTAGTTGTGAATAGAAACTGCACATCAGGCACCATGAAATGCTCCTGGTCCTCATCTTCCAAGTCCTTACTCATTGATATTTAGCTTTATGTTTAATGACCATTTCTTAAAAATTATATACATATATATACATACAAATATATTATTATTATTATTATGGTATTATTACATAGAAATATATTATATTGTGACAGTATAAAAACATCAGCTGCTAAGTAGTGTTCAGTCCTGAAAACTGAAATGTATCAGCTAAAGAGGCTCTTTTTTTTTTGAATCAGGAATGTTTAGCTTGTCTGTCTGCATTTTTTTAAGCTTTCTTTTGTCAATACTTAAAGACTGTTTCATGGACAAATTCATGTGTTTGACATTGCCCTGTCCTTGATTGAGAAGCCAACTGTGTAATGTCCTTTGAGGAAACACAAAAGGAAACGAGGAAAAGCTGACCAGGAAAGACAGAGACAGAATGACTTTTGGTTGACCTAAAATGAATTTACTATCCATTTTCCCTTCCTTCCACCCTCCCTAGATCTAGACAAGCCATGACCTCTTGGAGTCTGGGAAGAGATTTGAACAGGAATAGGCAAAGAGATGTATTTGGTCCAGAAATAAGACTGAATTAAACTTTTTTTAAAAGCCTTACAAATGTTTGAAGAGTCATTGCTGGGTTTGCAATAGACTCCCCAGAATGAATCATGAATCTTCCTGGGATGACAGAGATATTCAGTGACTTGAATGAGGCACACAGAAATTCAGAAACATCAGATCTCTGTGGTGACTTTGAACAACTCCTCTTTTCTTTATTTATTAATAAAAGGAAGAAGGTAGGAAAAAAATGTCCCTGAGACCAAAGAATTCTGTCTCTCTTGAGTCTCTTGGAGAGATTCAGAGCTATTCTCCTTTATGGTATCTCTGATGTCCCAGAATTATTCTTCCTTGGGTGTCTCCAGTGGACCTGGAACCAGCAGGATGATTTTGTAGAACATTTATATAAAGATTTTTCGAAAGGTTAGTTTGAATTTATTTTCTGTGCTGAGTGTCCCCTACAGCTTGACTAATGGGGGCATTCAGCATATACTTCAGTGGCTCTCAATTTTTAGGTTTTCTTTTCAGGTCACTAGAAGAGATTGATAAAAGAGAGCAGAAGAAAGCCAGAGGAAAGAAATAGAGAACAGCCTAGTGAAAGATAATATAAATAGAGCTCCAAATGCTAGTGAAGACAGCCTTTGCTACGGATTTGCTCTAGAGGAAGGATCTGGCCATTCATGTTTAGTGAAAGAAAAGCACCCGAGAATAGGAAAATGGCAAGGGGAGGAAGCAAACCAGAAAAAAAAAACAAAAAAAAAACTGTAGGGAAAATTTGCCATAAAATTATTTCAGTGCTGACAAGCTCCCCATCCGTAGGGTCTGACATCTGCTGGAAGCTGAGCTCCAGCATGACTCAGAAGGCTTCAGAGCAGGTCTGTGTGTCTCTTGCAATGGCAGGAGCTGATTTGGTGTGCTCTGCATGTATAATATGCTCTTCCAAGAGAGAATATATATCAGCCTTTTACTGGTAGCAGTTCAAGAACATACGTTTAAGATAATCTGCTAGACAACAAATAGAAAAAGTCAAGTTTTAGAGCACAAATAAATTATTTTCCCCACAGGTAGGGAATTTGAATTATATACTGGGTGGTAGACATAAATATTAGTTTCAGCATGAAAAAGTTGTATAGTTTTTATTCATATTTATTTACATGATATATTTATATAGATGTGCATAAACAAAAAATATGTAGCTACTTGCTGTGGGCTCACTTCTTCCAAATTTAGATTTTAGAGGAAACTCAGAGAAGTTGGAAACATTGAAACAGAGGGCTTGATTTATGATATTTAAAATGACAGAACATACCTGCCTCCAGGCCTCCCAATCCACTTGTATCCGTGCTACCTGGATAGGACGGGACTGGAGCAGCATGAAGATAATTAATACAGACTTCATCCCCAAGGGCCTCTCGTCTGCCTGCAGGCCCTTGTGACCCAAAAGCAAGAAAAAGCTGATAAAGTCATATTGTATTGGGTGAGCACAGGACCTGGGCACTCATGTGGTCTGCGGAGGAGCTTTTTTGAGGGAGGATAATTTGTTCCTTGTGAGGCCACATGAACCTTTCCTGTCCTGCTGTTCAGCTGGGCCTCGGACGGGTGAGATTTGGGCTTTAGTCTGCAGTCTGTTAAGATGCATTTTTGTCTCTCGTGAGAGTACACAGCCATTCTGCTTTTTAGTTTAATTTCTGCTGTGATTTGTGGGCTCACGGCTGAGTGTTGAGGAGGGTGGATGGGTTTTCCTTGTGCGGTGTTGGCAGCAGCTCCAGCTCCCTGCCTGTGGCACTGCACCAGCACTCAGCACTGTGGATGGAGAAGGGGTGGGAACACCAGGGCAGATGTTTTGGGAGAGTACAAGGTAAAATCAGAATAGTTCATAAGAAAGAGAAACTGGCTGTTAACTTGCTTTGAACAGAACCTTGTTTGTGTGAAACCTTCTCTGCAGCTCTTACATTTTGTCCTTTTCTTGCACAAAACATCCCCCTGAGTGGAGTGGTCCGGTCCTTCTAGAGGAAGGTACAGGATAGTGCAACTGTTAGTGTCAAAATCTGTATTTAAGCCTCATTTTATGTCAGACTTGTTATTCCAGTCTTGGGTGGAGAACTTAGCTCCTCCAGGACTGCGCTGTGCTGTTGGATACAGGTGTTAACACTCCCTTACCTCAGAACCAGAAGGTAACAAAAATAATCTAAAGTGTTCGGTACTGTGGTGGTGAAGGGCACTAGGAAAGAAAATGTGTGCTGCTCCCTCTCTGCTGCTGGGCTGCTGCAGGTGCTCAGGAGTGAACACAGCACCGGGAGAACATCGCCAGGCTCTGAAACGTGGTCAGCCCCCAGCTCCCTGCCCTGCCTGCCAATGGACCCTGTCACCGGGCCTGTGCGGATAAGGCAGAAGATACAAATTGCCTTTTCAGCCTTTCTGATGCAATTCTTGCACTTTGCTTTGTTCCATTCCTTTGCACTCGACCACTGTCAGTCCTGAAATTGTCCATGTCCATACAAAGACCTTGGCCATGCTGCTGATGTCAGCTGTGGACATTAATAAAGTGGCAGCCTTAATAACCTAAATTAACTTTGAATTTGGCGTTGCTTTCCGTAGTGGAGCTGGACCAGGTGACCTCCAGATGCCTCTTCCCACCTAAATTATCCTGGGCTGCTCTTGTTGTTGCTGCCCGTGGGATTCACCTTGCTTGGCTTAGCTGCCTGTGGTAGAGTGGGAAAAGAGAGGTGCTCCTGGAAGGTGATTCCGAGCATGAGCTTATTTAGTTGCTAAGATAACAGCTTGCAGGAGCAATTTATACACAGCCAAGGACACTGCCATCCTGGTCAAGGCACCCAGATCCATGTTTTCCAGCAGGGCTAAATCCCTGTTTTGCACTAAGAGACTTAAACCTCAGTGCAGATCCTATTTTTTAGACCTAAATAGAGCCTACCCAATATATAAAAATATGGTGTGGTGCTGTGCCATGTAGTAGGAACTAGAATAAAACTCAGAGAGCTGGCAGGGAACAGATTTTGTTGAAGCCATATTCCTGAATTGCAAATTGCAGAAAAGATCAGAATAACCATGCAAATTATATTTATACAGATGATCCAGCTTCAGGAGAGAGGGGAGTCTGGGCAGTGCACAGCATAGAATAGCAAACACCAAAAAATGGCATAGGGAAAGTCAAATTTTAACTTTATGTTAAGTCAGAACTTATACCTACATCTTTAGAACAGCTAATTATTCACTGAGAGAGATGTGAGAGAAAAAATGGGGAAGCTCTGCACCCAAACAGCAGAGATCCTCAGCTGGCATGTAGGAACTCTGAATCCCAGCCTCTTTCCTCTGATTTTTATATAGATTAGTACACATTTCAAGGTGAAATGTTTTATAGTGTGCCTTTGCTCACTTTCAGAAATGGCTCCAAGGTTAAGTAACACGTGGCAGGGGCAGACTGTAAATTCATGGCAGAACCATGGAAAGCTCACATATTCCTAAGCCTTGGGTTCTGTCTTGTGACTGAGAGCTTAAACTTGCATAATTGTTATTTTAAATTATGTTAGGTTCCTTTTTTTTTCACTTTAGCAGTATTGTTGTTTATTGTGTACATTCTGAATACTTAATATCAGTATCTGTTTAATATGCAGGTTATGAATACCTGGATATTTTTGTAGGCCTGTAACAATTAAACAGGGGGAAAAAAATGCCATCCAGCCACTCAGTCCATTTGCCTGGGCTCTGTGAAATCCTTGTTTCTGTATTGGATTTGAATAAGTAGTTTATGATCAATTAATTCCGTCAGGATATTTCAACTTCTTCAGGTTTAATTCAGCCATACAGATGTCTCTGGCCCTTTGAATGTGATCAGTACTCTTTGCTTGAGCAATAATTTAGATTATTAGGGTTTTTCTTTAATTTTGTGTAGCGTCAGTTGTCTTTCCATAAGCACTTCTCTAGTAAATTATAATCAAGTAACCATTTATGTGGAAACCTGAGGCAATGGAGCTCTGACTGTGTTAGAAATGCCTTTTGAAGTGTCATATATATAGAATATTTTAGTCTCTTTTAGTCATTTATGTGATAGCTACCAGAATTTTCATTGGGCTTGAAAAAAGTGGCAAAAATCTGGCACTGTTTCATTTCAGAAACTGATCCCTGATGCTTTGGATCTCTCATTAATTGGGGTCTAAACATACATAGTTATAAATCCACAGTTTAAATCCTTTTATGGTTGTGAATAATTTGCCTCTATTTCATTAAACTCTCAGAAATGTTCCCAAATTTATTTCTGTAATTGCTGTTCCGTAAATATTTGATTTTAGGGGCACATTGGATACAATTTTGCTTCAATGTGAGATCTTTGCAGATTTCTAATATTTTTCATCTCTTTTAATGAGAGTAATGTACCTGGGTCTTTTTTAGAGTGACAAATGTATATGCAGAGTATCAGGAAGAGGGAAAAGGAAAATAAATAGAGGTTTGGGGTTGTTTGGGGTTTCCTTGGTGTAAATCTTATATTTAGCATGTGCCTCGATTGTATTGGTTCATTCACTTTGCCGAACGGCCCCCAAAGCTGTGAATATTTATTTAGTGCTGTTCCTAATAGTTTTTCTAATGGGGAATTATTTTGGTACAATGAAAGACATTTGTAAATGAAGCAGATAAGCCCTTTGGCAGACAAGGCGTGTTTTGTTCGACACAAGAATTCTATTGTCCACTGCTTCAGTTGTCAAGTGCCTGGGGAGCGCAGGATTTATGATGAGGTTACAATGGCCCTTTCAGAGGCAACTCTAAGAAGCTGTGAGATTCCGTTCCCCTGCTTTTCAGACTTTCAAATCTTTTTATCATGCGAGGACAATGCAGGATTCAGCTGCTGCCGCGGCCCCAGCGCTGCCCATTTCACACCAGGCATTGTGCAGTAATTACCATAGTGACAATGGGCCGGGGGCTTTCTCCCCTCCAACCAGCAACATTTCCAAATTGTTGGAGTTGTCACTTTGCATAAAGCGCCGCTGCAGCCACGGCTTCTTCTACCCCCCCAAAAAAAGTCTTGGTAAGCAGGGTGGGTTAAAGTGCCACTGTGGCAAATCTGTTTGGAGCATTGGAACTGTTTAATGGATTTTTTTTTTTTTTTGGAGTTTTCTGGTCATTATCATTGGACTTTGAAACAGCCTTCTGTAAATACAGCAGTTACTGGTTTTTTTAGCTTTTCTTTCTTTTGTGAGTGTTATAGAGCTATTAGAAGCACACTATTGAAGGCATATTCACCTGCAGAGAAATTAAGAAAATAAAAACAGATTAGACACTAAATAATAGGCATCTGATAAATAAAATGGTACTAGTAAATAAATAGGTATCTAATAACTAAATATCAATTAATCAGCTAAACCCTTCTGTCTGCTATAGCAAGGATGGAAGTCTTGCAGCAGTCTTAAAACATGTATGAATGAAAATTGATATCTGGAGGAGTCCTTGCTTGATGTTAATATGAAGGTTTATTTACTTCAAACAATGGTTAGTGCTACAAAAAATACTGGTCTGTCACCGCTGGTATCTGTTGAAATGCAGTGTCACTGGAGAGCAGAGGCTGTACTTGGCAGGGAAATTATTGTTTATTATTCAGGGGTTGGAATGAGATGATCATTCTGTGATTCCGTGATTTGCTGGTGGCCATGGAAAAGCTCAATGGAGCAGCTGCTCAGGTGGAGCACAGGCATTCTCTGTTATCAACTATTTCACCTTTTTAAAAGCAAAAGTAGAGCTTAAAAAATTAGATGGTGTGGGATACGTAAGAGGATATTTTGAGAAGTCCTTATCCAAGCAACTTCAAATGTCTTGGGCATAAAGGAATCTTGAGCTGCAAAGGCATCCATAAAGATGCTGTTTTCTGTAAAGATATTGAGCAAATTATCAAAATGAGAGACTTTATTCAGTTTCAGTCTTTCTTTTCATTCATTCATATGAATTGTGAATGAGTTCAAAAGGGTCCTTTATGGAAAAGAAATTACTTGCAAAATGAATATATTTTAAAATGCCATAGGTACTTTACGGCATAAAAGTGCTGCATGTGTGGAGTACTTTTATAAACCAAGTGCTTTTTTATTAGTGGCTCAGTCATCACACAAATCATTACTCCACAGAGCTTGACCTTAGCAAAGTCAATTTTCTAGGATTGTGTTTTTACAGAGAATGTATCCCAAATTTTTTAAAAATGGGGTCAATGTATCTGCAGTCATGAGTGGCCATAGGAGCCACCTGACTTCATTTCTTCCTTTGATGGAGCAAGCGTGAGCTATGTTTGTGCAATATTGAATATATAACAGTCAGTCAATGCCTAATTCCTTTCTCAACACCTGTTGGGAACATTGAAATTTGACCTGTGCTGCTGAGCTGGTTTTTTGCAATTAAAACTCGAGTGTTGTAATGGGGGAGAAAAGTGGATATAAAATGGAGGATTGGTATAAATGACACAAGTTTTAGAGTTAGACACTGCAGGAAATTACTGGTTTGGATGTATCAACCCAAAGTACAGAGGCTATTTTAAAATCATTCATTCTAGAAATTTTCAGTTAATAAATTTGAAAGTGCTGGGGAATCTCGCCTGATTCCTTTGCCTAGGATGGATCCTAGTCCTAGAATTCATTTAGTGCCATTCAAGTGTCTGTCAAGGTCTCAAACGAGCATGAGAAATGCAGTGTCTACACCAGTAGGTAACAACAGATCACACTCAGTATTTCCTTAGCATTCAGCCACACTAACTATATAATTTTATTTCTATTTCTTGTGTGGGGACATGTTCTCACAAACGCACGGCACGATGAGGGTCTGCTCCATGAAACTGTGATCATTCTTTACTTGCTAATTTAAATTCAAGACTTGCCTCACCTCATGAGAGATGATTCAGCAGTTTCTTTTTGTTTCTGCACCCTTTGTACGGACTGGCTCCACTTCCTGCCCCATGTATGAAAGAATTTTAACCGCTGAAAGACCTAGAGATGAACTTCTAGGCAGAGGCACCCCTTGCTTGTTTTCTTGCTTCATATATTTTATCCTACATAGTTTTTTCCCTGCCATAGTGGAAGTTTTACTTCCTAAAATAATCTAGTCCCTTTTCCATCATAATGGTAAACACACTAATTTTCTAATGTGCCTTTATAGCACTCAGAAATGTTCGAAGCACATCTTGCTGGTTAATGGCATCTGCAGCTGTTACTTCTTTCACTACAGTGTGTCTTGTCTTGGATAAGGTTCCCAGAACAGATTTTTTCATTAAAAACTCGGGAGTTTTTGTTTCCAGGAGATAACAAAAAAGATGTGAAAGAATTTTAATATGGCCTCAAGTATTTTAGTTATGGGCACGCTGTAGCAATAGCAAGTCTGTTCAGTGTTCCAGGTTGGACGGGGCTTGGAGCACCCTGGGATAGTGGAAGGTGTCCCTGTCCATGGCAGGGGGTGGCACTGGGTTGTTTTTAAGGTCCTTTCTCAGGCAATTCTGTAATTCTAAGGTAAAGGCTATTTATTAATTTTCTCCTTGAAGTTATAAGTAGCATTTAATTGCTTGCATTGAGGCTCTCTTCGGGCTGCTGTGGTAGTTCATAGGCTAACCCTTCGTTTCCCTTCCTTATGGTACCACCACTGCCTTGGATCTCAAAAGGACTTTTTCCTTCCTTGCAGCCAGAGCTGAAGTAGTGGATAAGTGGCAGCAGAGAGCTGACAGCCTGTCACAGTCTCCTTAAGGGGCACTCCAAATGTGTGGAATATGCTACATCAACTGGCAACAAGTCTCCAGTGGGTGAAGGTAAGTCCTGCATCCAGACCTGTGACCTGAGGGCTGTCAGGTACCCATGGCTGGGGGCTCGTTTCTGTAGTGCCTTCAAAGTTTGTGCAACATAGGGAATGTTTCTCTCAGAGAGTTTAACCAGTGGTCTTGGTGTCACTCAGGAAACCTTGTATTGTAAGACCCTGGCCATCCTTCTGTCTCTATGTTAAAGCATATTTTGAAACACTTTTGTTTAATTTCTTGTTTAAAACATCAGATAATCTCTTGAAAATTCGCAGTAATGGAGTACTGAAGAACAGGAATGCAAGAGTTTTTCTAACATTTAGGTTTACAGCTGGAAGTTATCAGTCAAAAAGGTTCATACTTTAGTGAGTGAGTGGTTAATTCCATGTTTGGACTATTTCTCTGATATTTTGTGCAATATCACTGAGCTTAATGTACCTGCTCAGACTTGGCTTGGGAAAGGAATTTAGTGGTGATCCTTAGGCTTCAGAGAAGGTGGAAACTGTGGAAGTACAGCAGTATGGGAAACTCTAGACCTAAAAATAGTTGTATCACCTGCTCTTATGCCTTTAATTTTTCAAATCCTCTGTGACTTCAATTGTGCTGTTCCTGTGATTCCACAGAGGTGACAATTGCCCACTCACAGGAATGTCCCTGCTTTTTTTAAAGGTTAACACAGAAATGGATGAAGTGTAATAAATAAATATGTAAACACTGATTTTTATGGAACCAAAGGCACGAGCCCATCTGAATTGTGTAAGATAAAAAGTACAATGCCAGGATATTAAAGCTCTTTGTCCATCTGACTCATTCACAGTTTTTACATTCAATGCACTCAAGTTCTGCTTGACAGATGCTTCATTTCTGTGAAAATGTCCTTGAATGACAATAATCTCATTTCTGGCAGCCAAATGGGCCGTACACTTCAACATCCTTGTGAGCAGCTCTATGGGATGTGTGTTTGTGGTGTCCTCAGAGTGGGTAAGGCTGCAGCAGTCAGCTGGATGTGACAGGGACACCAGCAGCACTCAGGTTAATTTAGCTCCTCTGCTTCTGAGGAAGGGCAGAGCTCAGCGTGTGAGATTCTGGTCCTGTCTGAACACAAAAGCCACATTTTGCAAACAATGCTCGGTTCTTGTTCAGATATAGCTTTTCAACAGAACGATTCTAAAGGGGGTTTGCTTTGAAGACTTCCTGACCTGGTCTCAAATTCATTTCTGGGTATCAAGAAGACATAGAGAAAATATCTGAAATTAGTTCTGCATTTCTCTGAGTCTCTATTCCATGCACATTTACAAGAGATTTCTCACCACTGTTTCAGTTTGCCTCTTTTGGCATTTATTTACATCTCAGTTCATAGTTTAGTTCAGGCCTCTTTCTACTCTGCTTTTTCTTGACTTCAGAACTGCTTCCAAGTAGATTTAATTTTTAGAAATGAAAAATAAGCATAAAGGAAAAGGGAAGGTCCATCACTCTCACTAGTGTGTGAGATAAGCGAATTTAACAAACTGGGTCCCTGCCCCAGTTTACTTCATGTCTTATCTCACAAACTGCTGTGTCTTTTTTTTCCTAGACTTCTTTACATTTCAGAGTTAAAGCAAATAATTTCTGAAAGAAAGCTTCCTGCAGAGAGACTGTGGGATGTTCCCTCTGCTTGGAGTGTGAAGTGTCTCCCTGCAAAAGAGGAGGAACAAGAGCTGCTTTTGTTGATTATCATGTAAACCTGTGAATCCATATGCTTCCTAAATTCTCTTCCCTTCTTTTGAAGGATCTTTCTTAAATTACTTCCAGCTGTGCCTGTTCAGGAATGCAAATTTCCTGTTACAGTATCTGGATATTGAAAGAGTTGAGAAGGTAAAATATTCCTGTTTAACTAACTGTTGTTCATGGAACAAAGAACAGCAGGGCAGGCAGCAAGGCCCTGCTGAGCTCCCGGGGAGCTGGAACACAGCCCTGGCTCAGTCACACCACAGGGTGACCAGTGGCTGCAGGAAGTGGGAACATCTTGACAGGAGATTTCCTTCCTGTGCTGCTCGGATTTCCTCTACTGAAGTTCAAGAGTGGCTGAGAGGAGGCACACCAGGCACACTTCCCTTCAATGATATTATTCTGAAAAGTATTCCACATGAATAAAGGGTCCACAGGACTCCCAAAAAAAGAATTCTCTTGTGGAATCCAAAAATCACAGAATGGTTTGGATTGGAAGGGACCTTAAATCCCATCCATTCCCACCCCTGCCATGGCAGGGACACCTCCCACTATCCCAGGGTGCTCCAAGCCCCGTCCAGCCTGGCCTTGGACACTTCCAGGGATCCAGGGGCAGCCACAGCTTCTCTGGGCACCCTGTGCCAGGGCCTCCCCACCCTCACAGGGAACAATTCCTTCTGTGTATCTGACTTAAATATCCCCTCTGTCAGTGTGAATCCTTTCCCTCTTATCCTGCCACTGCAGTTCCTGATCCAGAGCCCCTCCCCAGTTTCCCTGTGGCCCCTTCAGATCCTGAAAGGCTGAGTCAAGTCCATCAGATAGGATGAGAAGCTGAAGTTCAATTACTGAATATATAAATCAGTGTTTTGGATAATGTACACTTTGCCTCTTCTGTTTCTAACATCCTTTTTATTATTTATTTCTAATTCTTACGTAGAAAGACTCTAATGGGAAAACCAGCGTATTCTTGATGTGCAGAGCAGATCTTGGAAGGAAAGTGCTCTGTAGTTTTGTTTATGCACAGATGCCACAAAGAAGGAAGATTAATTTTCACTTAGAATCACTCTAACATGTTTAACCAGGCCTGCATGTCTGAGCAGAGAGTTCCCCCTCCACTTGCCTGTTTTATCTTGTATCACACCTCCTGTACAAATATCCATTTCTGTAGGTTTTTAAGACCTGAATTTTGAATTCTCGACTTCAACCCACATGACTACAGCACAGTATAGACACTTTGCATACCTGCAGGATTAGCTCTCATTATGTGTATTTTAGAATTGGTAGTCTTAATTAAACACGCTCACATATGGGGCAAAAGCTTTGATTTTGGCAGGATGACACTCCAAAGTACACAAAATCCTTAAGTGTCTCTTAAAGAGAGGCCTGAGAGTGAACTGTTGAGGAGAGCAAGGCAGTGTCACTTCACATAATTTGAGTAAAGAGATGGAGTCTGAATTTATTACTTCTGCTTTTATGGTTCTCTTCGAGACTTGCTTGAAGTGAAGAACCTTTGGGAATATTGTTAGAATCATTGTAAGACATGGATTTTGGTCAAATAGATACCAAAAAAGAATGATTATTTTGTTAGAAATTACAAAGACTTAAAAACATCAAGTGAGGAAATATGTTCACACTGTCCTGTCTCTTAAAGTCTCAAAACCTCCTAACATGCATATTTCAGATTTTCCTATCTGCTTCTTAATAGAAAACTATTTCCTTGAAGTCCTGCTGCCTTGAAGGAATCTTGAATGCAGAAGAATGTTGAAATGAATAATTTGTTTTTTGAAACAACAATCTTGTACCTGAGCTGAAATTCAGATTTTGCTGGCAAAAATTTGTTCTAGCTCAAATCCTGAAACAACTGAGACATCAAATACTCATCTCTGCATTTTCCCAGTTCTTGGGGAATCCCAGCCCTGTCTGGGCTGCAGGGTTCTCTGCCCTGGAGCAGGCTCTGGAGCAGCCTGGCTGGGCTAAGTCATGGGAAACTCCTGAAATTCCCCCAAGCAAAGGAGAGCCTGCACTGCACAGGCTGCAGAGATTGGCCAGCAGAGGAGAAAGGGCATTAAAAATTTGATATATTGACTAAAAAACTCCCCCAAACTCGAATTGCTTGTGAGTTGAAATGACCTCAAATAGTTGTGAAATATGGGCTCTGATAAAATTAATTTTTGGGAAAAATTTCCACGGTTAATCTAAAGGTGAAAAGCGTGAACCAAAAGCTGAATCAGAGTCTTTTAGAAACGATTTTAATGGGAATTTATGAAGAAAACTGTTGTCAGTATTAACTATAAATACATAAATATATAATATATATATATATATGTAGAAAAAATATATAGTTGCTCACTTTGGGCTTTAATGATGATGATGATGATGATGATGATAATAATAATAATAATAATAATGATAATAGCAAGAATTGACANNNATAATAATAATAATAATAATAATAATAGCATATTTAGAATTGACACCACAGAGTCTCCAAGCAAATATACATACAGCCAGGGCTAGAAAAAATAAACACAAGATAAAACCAAATAGTATGTCTTGCACATACATATAAAATATAAAAGAACGCTGTGTACTCAGCCAGTCAAGGTTTCATAGGCCCCAAAAATGGTCTTGAATTCTACTCAGACTTAGTTTGCTGTCTCAAAAATGGCCATATTCTGTATGTGATAAAAGAACCCAAAATTTAGTGTATTTAATTCTTTTGAGGTATTTAACCCAGCCAATTACTGCACTGTTAGTCACAGTTGAAGAAAAACTTC
Source organism: Atrichornis clamosus (assembly GCA_013400975.1). Taxonomy (NCBI): domain Eukaryota; kingdom Metazoa; phylum Chordata; class Aves; order Passeriformes; family Menuridae; genus Atrichornis; species Atrichornis clamosus. Next base: position 142,897 of record WBMZ01009298.1, on the reverse strand, counting down.
TTAAAACTATATCTTCCAGGAACACTTGCTGACATAACCATGCAACAGATGCAATTTATGTGACTTTCCTCATCTGTATAAACACTAATAAAGTCACACAAGCAGTGATTGGTAAAACCTAATGTAATGCAAAGGTTTTTTCCCCCTCTATTTCTGACAACCTGCATTTGCAACCACTCAGTTATTTTATTTTAAAATGGCTTTTCAATTACATTCTACTGCTGTAGGGGAAAGCTTTTTGACAAAGGCATGGCATAAACCATTTCTATTGCAGCTCCATCATAGTTCCCATAGCTAAACTAGACTGGACAGTTCATTAAAAAGAAAAATTAATAGTACAAGGTTGTAGGGAAACAATAACAGATTATGACTGGCCTGTGGCAGCCCACGGAATTCATGTAGTGGAATAAAAATGATTCCCTTGTCTCATAAATGAAGGTTTGTTCCAAGGTTTTAGGTGAAGTCTCTACTTTATTCTTTTACAACAAAAAGCTGCACAGTTTCTGGTCTATAAAAGCAATACTTGTAATTACTGCAGAGGAGTAATGTGGACTCTTTGGGGTAGAAAGCACACATTTGATAATCATTGAATACAAAATAATAAACGTAATATAAAAGGGAATGGAACAGGACACAACACACTAAACTGCCACATTAAAGCAAAAAAATAACCTTCTCAAGGCTGTCAGAGGCAGGGGGGACAAAATGAGGATGGAGTCAGGACTCAATCCTATTTTTCCTTATCTCGGGTAGTAACTGCTCTAGACCAGGCTAAATTTGCTAAATTCAGCGTGCCAAATCCAGAGTATTTGTGATTCCGTGGCAGTTCCTTTAGGTCTGCTGCTGCTACCTATGTAACATCATGTGTGATTTATCTCTTGCTTAAGGCTCTTAAAGGTGTAACCAAGTCCTAAAGGCCTCGTTCTAGATGTTATTGCATATTTTCCCTAATTTCCTTTAGGGCTTCATGGCTCAAATTTTCTGTATAATTCTGGTATGTGTGGCAAGCACACAGACTTACACTTTAATGTTGTAATCTGAGTTTCATTATATCAATGCTATAAATTCCTGTCTCAGAAGATATTTCAAAGAATATGGGCTCTGGGATGCATTAACTGTTTCTTTTGGCCAGTAGCCACAACCTTCTAATGAATTCAACAGGAAAACAGGAGAGGCCAGAGAAGGGGAAGTCTGAGCCAACATAACATTAGGAATCAAAAGCAGGACTGACCCTGCAGGGTATTTTCTGTTTCTGTTTACGAACATGAACTCCTTTCAGAAACAACAGCCTAAAATACTGAAAATTCATGGTTCTGGGGTCTGGTGCCCCTGTACTTTTGCAGGTTTATGCCTACTTTTCCAAGAGAACTTGGGCATCTGGCCTCCAATTCTCCCTTCTCTCCCCCCGAAATAGAAAGGCAGATTATGTAACCCCCAAAGTCTGGCCACTCTGAGAGGCCTCCTGGCTATCTTGGCTCGGTTTCATGCTGTAAGCTATATTTTGTGAACCAAGGCTGCACTGGAGCAACAATAACCACCCAACCAAAAGGCTCTGCCTTGACCCCCCGAGCTGCTCTCCTGCTTTCCCTGCGGGCGGCCTGTAGGAGTTGCAGCACACTGGAGAGGAGATATTCCCCGTTTTTCCAGGGAATGTGCTTACACAAACACTCAGCCCTCACTAATGAGCTGTTCATTCCAAGGCTGGGTGCTAACTGCAGGCTTCACTGCTCTGCTCTCCTGTTTATGAGTCCCAGGGTACCTCTGCTGTCCTCTGTCCCCCTCTGCCGTGTGTGTGAGCCCCAGGGGAGAACAGCCCCATCCCGGGCAACTGGCTTCCATGACTCATTCCAAGGAAAGCTCAACAAAGACTGTGGTGTGCTGTCTCACAGTAGAGCCACTGGCCCACTTGTTGCTGCTGCTCTCAGGATCAGCAGAATGACACAATAATTGTGTATGCAACAGATGCATTTTCCTCCTTGTAGGTGTGCAGTGATTTGGTTTGCTCTATATTTAACAAATATAGACATAATTAGATGTTTAAAGGGAAAACTTTTCAACAAAGACTAGAATGGTAACATTTTTTTTAATAACTGTCAAAACTGCTGTCCCAAGCAGGGGCTTGGTGCTCTGTTGGCCCAGCCATTATCCAGGTTCCCTGTGCTCCCCACGTGCTCTTCCCTCCTTTCAGCACACTCTGTTTGCTCTAACCCGAGCTCGCACACGGCTGGCAGGTTGTCTTTTGTCCAGTGCTTTGCCTGTGAGCAGTCACCTGAGCTACACCCAGGTTTCAGTCCAGGTCCCTTGAAGCCTCCATCAGTTTATTCTGCTACAGCTTGTCGAGCTCACCCAGCCCAAAGGAACAGGAGTCAAAAGCCAGGAATGTTCTGTTAACCTGAAGTGCAAACAGTCCAACCAAAGAATTATTAGTTCAGCCACACTGAGCTCTCATAAAACTTATGTACAGTTAAAAGTGGTGCACAGGAGCTTCCCAGTCCCTGCCCTTTCCCTGGAGTCCCACTCACCACCTCAGGCAGAGGTCTTGAGGCAGGTTGGGGATGGAGGGCCCTTGTCCCAGGGAATGCAGTGATGGGTTGTTCTTCCTGCACCCAGACCATTTTTGTGTTTGCTAACCTGCTCCTCACCCTGCCCTCTCCCCACTGCCGTGTAGCTGCACAGGACACCCTGTGTTGCTGGAAAGATGCATTTTCTGTACATTGAATATCACCCTGTGTTCCCTGTGTTATCTCTGAACTTTGTGCAGCTCCCAGGGCTGCAGTGGTTCCGTGGCCAGTGGCTGAGCCCTGGTGAGCAATTTACAACCTGGGGAGCCACCATCATCCTGTACCTGACTTTTAAATCTCCTTTCTCATCCTATTCCCATCTCCCTGTTGTACTTTGTGGGGGGGTCACAGATAATTCATTCCATATGGACCAGTGCATTGTTATTTTACCTGTTCATTTCAAACATACACAGAAACCACCTGTGCTACAGCACACAGTCATCCTAAGCTAAACAAAAAGCCCAAACAAGTCAGGCAATGGCTGCTTGGTCCTTAGAAAATCTGCCACAGCCAAATAAATGAACCAAAACCACGGCCTGGGCGGGCCAAAAGAGGTGCTGATGCTGCCTAAGAAATCCAGATGGGTCCTGCTGCCTGTGCTGGTAGCTCCCACCAGCTCTGGCATGTCACAGGCAATGGTAGCACTGTCTGAAGGGCTTACAAGGCTCTGAAATTTTAACAAGTTCATGTTAACATGTGGAAAATTATTTTTTACACTATTTATTTAAACCCCATTATTAAATAGGCATTCAGTAAACATTGCTATTAGCAATCTTATTCTCACACAGTCATTCGTGGCACGTATTGCAGTTGGGTTTAGTTAAAGCTGTGTTTACAAACATAATACAAGTGCCTGTGTGTGACCTTCATAATGATTCTTCCTGCTTATAATATACATTTTTCATGCCTTGGGTCTGATTCTAGGCTCACTTGCTGAAGCTTAAGCCAGAAGGGGTTCACAACATTTGCACAAAGAGCTTAAAAAAAAAAAGAGATCATGTTAAGTTTTTTATAGCAATGTTTACCCTGTCAGCCATTCCATTGGAACAAGAAATATGTCTGTCTGTTCAGAAAGATGTTCCCTGTTCTTGGATGAATCCCCAGATCCAGTTTCTCCAGCTGGTGCCTGTCTGGTGCTTTATTCCCTCTGACCACTGGATTTCCAGGAAGCTATTTTTTATTGTCCTTTTGCTCACCCTTGTGAGTTTTAAAGTTGAAAACACTGTCTTTAGGTCTTCAAAGTGATGAGAAAACAGAGGGTTAGGTTTGTAGGGGAGCACTGTTTCACTGTCCTTGGATGGGATATGGTAAAGGTTCCATATAGAAATTCAGATATTAATCCATATGGGTTAGTCTTATGCAACCTTATCTTATACACCAAAGAGATTTTAAGGAAAAGAAGAGTGGGAGTGTTCAGCAGCATACACAAAGGAAAACATACCCTTGGAATGGAAAAAAAAAGGCTTTAAATGAAAAACTCCAGATTCTTTTTAAAGTGAACAAACCCAGCAAGCACCAGCATTTAAATTCTGTGGAGTCTGAGATACCAGAGTATGCAGAGAACAAGGTGAGGTTTAGCTCAGCTTGTTCTGAGGGTTAAATCACTGCGTGCTACAGGCTGCCTATCAGGAATATGGCAAATTCCCACAAAGAATAGGGCAGTCCTAAACAAAGTTAAAAGAATTTAACCTGGGAAAAAACCCAAACAACACTCATGGGACACTCAACATACTGCAATGAACAATTTTAGCCTGACTTGGAAATGAGAGGAAAAGTACAGATGAAACATAAAGTTACATCTTCGGAAACTCCTTGGAACTGTGCAAGCCTGGTTTCCCTCTATGGGGGATGATAAAACTCCCAGAACAGAGGTGGGTGGCATCTGATCTGATGAACTGCCACACACAGAACCTTCTTAACTCCAGCACCCAGTCTCCAAAGCCTCGGACACCATGGATTTATGGAGAGTCCCATTTTGTACAATGCACTGGATCATCAGTCCTGGGCTTTCAGTCACCCTCTCTTGCCCACCAGCTGCTTCCTTCAACACTCTAATTTGGCCTCCCCGTTCACAGCAGCCCTCTTGGGCCTAATGCATAGTCTTTCAAAGCTTTCTATTGACACAACTCCCGTTTTCTCTCTCTGTGCGCTCCCAGGACTGACAGCAGTCATTTAACTTGGTTCTTATTGCAGCTCTGAAGTCGATATTTCCTTTACAAATACCAAAAAGGTCCCAAGTTTTTAAGTATTCCGTCCTTCTTCCAATAAATGCAGCAAGTACCAATGTTTCTAGAAAGATTATGTTTGGTGACAGACTCTCTCATCTCTCTTTAACCTAATAGTTCCTTTTCCAGAAAAAAACATAATTACTCCAAGAGCAATTTATTTAATTACTGTTATGGGAGACTTCAAAGGAAATTGGTTGGATTGAAATAGTGATATCACCCTGGCAACATTTTGAAAAGAACATTTTGGTAGAAAATATGCTGAATGTAAGGGCATATTTAAGGTGGAGGAAAAACTGCCTAATCCTATTCTGTTGAATGGAGCTATCAGTCTTTTTTTTAATATATGTATATATATATGTACACATTTTTTATTTATTATTTTTGGATTTATTTCACTTCTATAAATGTAAATTTTCACCTCATATTAAGGTCATTCTGTCAAAAAACTAGACTGTTCTCAATCCAGCAGTCCTCCCAAATATTAGGTTGTTTTCCTCTTTCTTTTTCACAAATTCATTTTCAAGTGCACTTCAGGGACCTTCATTAGTGACAAAACTGTTATTGGTGTGGAAGGTAAAGCTTTACCTGACTGGACACACATTCATTCACACCCCAGTACTTTTATATTGTCCTGTAGTCTAAAAAAGACATTTCTGGTGTCAGATGCAGAAATGAGCTTGGTGTTCCAGGATGTGAAGATTTACACCACCAGACCTGACTATTGAGGTCGAGATTTGCCCTTGGCATCAGAGGAATGGTGGCAAAAGGTATTTATAGCCTCAAAACGCCAAATGCACTTGCAAAATACATCTAATTATAGCTGATTCATTGCTTCAGCTACCAATAACACAAATCTAATTTCAAAAATGCCCATTTTTTGCTAATATCCCATGACAATTCGCTGTGAAACACCAGTTGCTGAAACCTTTATGCAAGACCAGCTCTAGGTTCTAGGTATTTAAATTTTGCCTCTCCTGCACGGTAGCAGTGGCACCAGACATCATTCCAGCAGTAGCAAGGCACTGCCTCCAATCTATTGTGGTTAATGGTTCTGTCAGCAGCACAGAAATGAAATGTTTTGTCACAGTCATCTGTAATTACAGGTCACAAATGGTGTCAAGCCAGGCTCTGGGGGGTGTTAGTGGTTCATCTGATCAGTTAGAAATATGTAATGGGCAGGTTTAACTCAAAAGGAGTTATGCTCACGAGAAATATGCTGCATTGTTTGCCCTTTCTAAAATGAATCAGTTGAATGAAAAACAAATTTTAATTGCAAGCTGACACAAGCCTGTCTTCTTGGTGCTATTTTTGGTGCCTTTTTTGTGCTATTATAGTGTTTATTTGTGCTATTTCTATGCTTAGCATCTCATTGCATCCCCTTAGCACCTGTTGGTGGATTTTTGGGTTTGTAACAGAATGCTGGGAATTATGTCTTAGTCCTTGCAGCCTCTGAACACTGGATATGCAGATAGTTCCTCTGATTTGAGCAGATCAGGAAGGCAAAAGGAAGGTTGTGGTAATTAAGGTGGTGTTTTCTTTGTGTTTGTGTATTTGGTTTTTTAAGTTAAATGGAAATATTCTATGGTGACTAATTGCAACAAGACATCTCAGAAAATGCTTATGCAAATATTGCTTGAGTTATAATCTTGTGATTTGATGGTTTGAAAATAATCATATAAATGTGCAGGTTTGGTCTTTTCAGCTGCAGCCTCCCATTAGGAGTTTAAACAGTGATGGTCTCCTTCATCAGAGCTGTTGAGGCTGCATTAGGAACGTGTTTGAATATTCTGAGGCTGTTATCTCATGCTTTCGAGCCAAAATAGCTCTCCTCACAGACAATCTCTGCCCAGGCAAAAATTAATTATTGATTCAATTTTTCATTCAGAAATCTCCAAGTGGCTTTTATGCTCTTTGTGGAAGAAATTTGCACTAAACTAGACTAGTTAAGCAAACTGTAAAAAAAAAGAACCTTCCATGGGCATGGCTGAAGGATCTGAACTTTTCCTTCTGCAGCTCCAGGAAAGCTGAGGAAAGGAGAAGGATCTTTGATCTGTAATTTAGCTCTCACCTTCCTCTCTTTAGCAAATGTATTTGTAAAAGAGACTCACAGTAATTCCCTAACTTGTCAAGTTTTATAAAGATAAATGTTACAGAGACTGTAACGTGAACCCCTCTAAATGAGAGTCACGACGTGGAAGTCTTTTATCAGGAACTTTCCTACTTGAGGGAGACCAAATTGAAGGGGACGTGGGGATTGAGGGGTCCCGTAGGATTAAATTCAAAGTGGAGAAATGTTTGTAGAGGAACACACTGGTCATACAAAGACCACCCAGGATGCTTTAACAGCTTGGCATTTCGGCAGCGCTGCTGAAGCTGCCTCTGGAAATGAAGCTGTAAGTGCAGTGCCACAGACTGAATTCACATTTCTGATGGCTTGGAGGCTGTCAGCCCTTCAGCAAGAGGTTATAAATCCCAGCAGGGATGGATTGCTGCGTGGAATTCTGTCTGCCTTGGGTTGGTAGCTGAATAGACCTGCCTGCAATCATTAGTTTTTGATAGGTTTTCACTCTTTAATCTTGACTTTCTGTCTCGTTGCTGGCACAAACCAGAGAGACCATCAGTCACTGCACAAGTTATTTGGATATTCATCTGTATAAATTCTTAGGAGAAAAGAAATAATCAGAGTTGGCTTAGCATGTAAATACACCATTAGTAGTTGCAAGTGAGTTGACTTGAGTTATTTATTTCCTCCTCAGGCTGTCGCTGATAGCCACTTACACATTACCAAACTGTTGGGATAGCATGGACTGGGCTGCAGCCTTTGAGCACAGAGGGAATTATGAGAATTCCAGTTTGTCTGAGAAGCACAAGAACACAATTACTATTTAAAATAAACTCTACCAAGAGCTTAGTCATTACCTGAAATGACTCTATCAATCACCATGTTCTTTAATAAGACTACCTTTCTTATGCTGGTTGTTTTCCTGTAGAGTTTATGCTTAAAACCAGACAGCCTCTGTCACATTTATCTTAAGTGGATCTCCCCAGGGCAGCAAGTAAATGTAAAACTCTGTTTACAGCCATTTTTCATTTCCCAAGCCTTTTAATATCACTCTCTCAGGCTTATTTCTGTGTCATTCACTTCATAATGTACTAAGTTGTCTTCCTGCTTCCTCCTGCTTTATATGAGGTACAGCAAGTGACAATCTCACTCTTCTCAAACAAGAACAAATTAAATCAAACCTGGGGAAAAAGTCTTCCTTCCGTGATGAATTCAGAGGTGGATACTGACAGAGAGATCACATCATGCTATCCAGGAGGTTCTTTTCCTTCCTCTTCCCTGCACAATGACTTCTGTTTTCAAAGGGCCATCATTTCATGGTTTTGTCTATGGTTTCGTAATACTGTGTCTCAAAGCACGGCTACATTTCAAAAATTCTTCTTTGGAGCAGCTGGGGATTATTGGCTTTAAACATCTCAGTAATCCAATACAGTGCTATAAAACATAATTTAAAAATGCAAAGGATTAAGATTTCCTTTCATAGGGTTCTACAGAACTCAGAATAGGATTCTACAAAACTTACTTAGCATTTTTAAAGCAACTTCTATTGTAAAAATGAAAACCACCAGTTCTGTAAAGATTTTATTTCTGTATTTAGTACATACAAATCTTGCCATGACCTAGAATTCCTCTGTGGTAGGATACCTCTAGAATCTTGTCTGTTTGCATACCAAATATAAAGTTATATATAAAGTTTTATATATATATATATATATATATATATACTTTGAAGAACTGCAGCCTCAGATTCTAATCCTTTACATGGCAGTGTAAAGTGCTCCCATGCAGAACAGCAGAACATGAACTGGGGGAGTGTGAGCTTTTCATTATTCAGTGGAAAAACAGAGAATTTTTTTTTCCCCAAGTATCTTTCAATATAAAGGATTTCCTTTTCTAGACTAAATACTTTTGTCTCATAAGACTAATTATGTTTTGTGAATGACACAGAAAGTTTTGTATCAATTTGCATTCAGCTGAGGGTTATTTGCTGTTCTCCAGCGAGACCTGGAATGTGCTTCAGCAGGAAGAGGGACTCACAGCTGCAGAAGGGCTCACAGGGAGTTACTTGGTGGTGGTCTGGTTTGGAAGCACACACTGGGAAAAATGAGCTTCACCAGTTACCCATACAGCAGGAAGATCTTTTTCTGTGTCAGAAATCAGAGTTTTCGTCATCTAAACAAAATGTTTCACATGATACTAATGCACATTGGCCTTTAATCATAGAATCACAAGGTGGTTTGGGTTGGAAGGGACTTTAAATCCCATCCATTCCCACCCCTGCCATGGACAGGGACACCTCCCACTACCCCAGGGTGCTCCAAGCTCCTTGGACACTTCCAGGGACCCAGGGGCAGCCACGGCTTCTCTGGGCACCCTGTGCCAGGGCCTCCCCACCCTCACAGGGAGGCATTTTTTTCCTAATTTCTAATCTAAACCTCCTCTCTGTCATTCCATTTACTAATTCCCAGAAAATACAGATACACACGACCTGTTCTCCTATTTTGGATGTGATGAGTGAGGGCTATGGTCCTGGCACTCAGAGAGGGAGCTCTGCTGGTGGATGAACAGAGCTCCATGTCCAGAGCTGCCCTGGGAGAAGGGGTTCATTTGAGGAAGCAAAACTTCATTTCCTGGCTGGAAAGACACACAAAGCCCTAAACCAGTGGGCTGCAGCTGAAAGCTGATATTGTCTCATCTCCCAGGACAGCTCATTCTTTCAAAGCAGACCTTGGAAATGATGACACACCAGTGCCTCACCTCCCTTAATTCAGCTTTTCACATGGGTAGTTCTGTCAAGGACAATTCAGTCTTATTCTAGTCCCAGTGGAAAAACACAATAATCTTAATTCAAGTCCTATCTAGATTAAGTATACCTAGAATCTCGAATTTCAGCAATTTTCAGGACTAAAGGATATAGGAACTGGCTTTGCTCTATGTGTCATGCAAACTGAATGTGCTGCACAGCAGATCCTGATAGGTTGCATAACATTATTTTGTGTAAATAGAGAGGCCTTCTTTTGCACAAGTGTGTAGTGGTGCCTAAGATAAAAACTATTCAGTGAATGGTCTGATAATGCGGAATAGTTTTAAATCAAAAAGTAACTGAGAGAATTAAGTTAAATGTGCAAGGTACTGATTCCTGGTGTTTTTTCTTGTTTTTAAACAAAAGGGAACAGGTTCTTTGTTTACTTTTTTATTGAAATGAACCAAGGATTAGGACAACATTTTGTTAAACAGGAAAAAGAAATTCAAATTAAACCCAAAGGTTAGGTTATCAAGATGTGTGAGACTGACTGGTTAGGGCTGAATAGCTTTCTGCAGCAAGAACCAGTATCCTTCAAAAATCTTTTCATATTAACATGCACAAAATTCCTTGAAAATAGGTAGGCATCAGGTGTTTGAGCACAGCAGCGTACAGAGGACAAGGATGCATGGCAGACTGAGCTCCTCACACACTCCTCCATGCACAGGAGTAATGAAACTCTTGTGCACAGAACTATCCCACATCCCTCAACTCGTGTGTTTTATTAAAAACTCCCAAAGCAGTTAAATTTGTGATATGCCCTGAAGATTAACCACTGTGGGCTCCGTGGGACTTGACTGATTATTTGATCTGGAAATCTGTTTCCTACCTTCTTTCCATGTGAAGGGCTCATTTTCCATGGGCCTGATTGCAATATCCAGGGAAGGAACACGTTCTGTGCTGAGCATTGAGGATAAACTGTGGGGTGGAGCCCCGGGGCTGCTCAGAACAGCCCCATCCCAAAAGCAGGAAGCTCCCTGGGTTCTGGGGAGCTCTGCAGTGCCTGATTCCATGGAGGAAAGGTCCCTGCCCAGCTGGGGACATTGCCTGGCCACTGCAGGTGCCTCCCTGCCTCCCTGGGCTCATCCAGCCGTGCCCCACACCCCATCCCTGTGCCCAAAACTCAGCCACTTCCAACTCCAGAACTAATATGATCCAATATTTATTCTGTCATTAAAAAGCTATTCATTTCCTTGTCTGATGATAAAATTATGGTAAAATAAATCATTCATCTTTTCAGCTAATTCTAATTACAGCTAAAATCTCATTTAGACTGGGAGTTTGCTATATTTACTTGATACTTTCGCAAAACATTTCAGAACATAATCATCCATTATTATATTGCTACACTGTGATCTTGGCTGCTTTCTGCCAAGTGTATTCCTGAGAACAATTGCTATTTCAATGTATCATCCAGAAGTTATGGCCTAGACAAATCAGAAAAATTGTTTAGTCTATTATAATTTGGCATATGGTCATTTAATAGCAGACAGGAAATCATCACGAACGCTTGGGATTATTGTTGCTATAAAAGTAATGAAAGGAATTTAAATATGGCCAGACTTCACTTCCGCTACTGCTCTTGTCATTAAAATAATCTTTGCTGCCTCTTTATTTTTTGCTGTTCGTCATCTTGGAGCAGCCACAGATCTGTGTGAAGTTCTGTAGAGCACACTGACTTTGCAGTAAGCTTTCCACATGGATATATTGTTTTGCAGGTTTAGGATAGATGTGTTCTTGATTGAATTCCTAAATGAATAGCATATTTCCATGAGGAATATTGATGGGTATTATTTGCTAACAGTAGAAGAAGAGATTTTCTTATGTTGAAATTGAAACTGGTGAGGTCTGAAGAAGAGATTTTCTTATGTTGAAATTGAAACTGGTGAGGTCTGCATTAACAGCTACAAGTACACAGCATAGCCACCCTATCTGTGCAGCCAGAAATGCCCAGGAGGTGTGTTCTCACAGATATTTAGGGACAGATTTTATTTCCATGCAAATATTTTGGTACACACCTCACCATGTAGTTGCTTTGCAGAGTGTGGACTAAACTTTTTAACGTTTCTCAGTCCTGAATACCTCAACTGATCAATTTACATTCGGGGATTCCGTGGTGTTCATGTGCCTCGCTGATGAGATTAAACCTTGTGTGGTGGCTGATTAATTTTTGTTCACCCTTTATCCCTGATAAAGCTATTATTCAATACCAAAATTGCCAACATTTGTTTGTTTGCAGTTAAAATATGTTAATGGAATTCTTCCTTATGAGTACAAGTCCAGTTTGGTTCAACCAGAGCAGTCTGAAATTTCCCCCCCAGGGGCAGCTCCCATCTCTGCTCTCTGTGAGGCTGGATCTCAGGAACAGCTCCTGCTGCCCCCAGAGGGGCTGGGGCACTGACCAGGCTCCCCAGGGAATGGGCACGGCCCCGAGGCTGCCAGAGCTCCAGGAGCCTCTGGACAGCGCTCCCAGGGATGCACGGGGGGATTGCGGGGGGCCTGGGCAGGGACAGGGGCTGCATCAGTGATCCCTGTGGGTCCAACGCAGGATATTCTATGCTTCTATGAAACTTGGCACACACTATGCTCAAGGAAGTGGCAAACAGCTTTTTTTACAGATTTTTAGGGAAGTTTGGAATTTCAAAACGATATGTTGTGCAATTCGGAACAATAATGGAAAAAAAAATCAGGACGTTTGTTGTGGATTAATCTCAGCCAGGAACTGAGCACCACACAAGCACTTGCTCACTCCCCATTCCTCCCCAGGGGTGGCGGAGAGATTTGGAAGAGTTAGAGTGAGAAAACTCCTGGTTTGAGATAAAGACACTTTAATGGGACAGAAAAAGAAGAAAACAATGATAAAATTAATGAGGAAAGAATAAGAATATACAAAATAAATGATGCAACTGCTCACCACTGACAGACCTCTGCCCAGCCGGCTCCTGAGCAGTGGCCCCTGGCCAGCTCCCCCAGTTTATGTGCTGAACGTGATGTCATAGGGGCTGGAATATCCTTTGGACACTTGGGGTCAGTGGTCCCAGCTGTGTCCACTCCCAGCTTTTTGTGCCTCCCCTCCAATCTCCTGGAGGGAGGACAAGAGAAGCTGAAAAAGTCCTTGACTCAGTATAAACACTACTCAGCACCAACTAAAACTTCTGTGCGTTACCAACATTATTCTCTTCCTAAATCCAAAACACAGCACTGGACCAGCTACCAGGAAGAAAATTAACTCTATCCCAGCCAAAAGCAGCACAATGTTGCAGTTTGGCCAACTGCCCACTGAGGTTTGCTTTGCTGTAGTTGAGGGATATAATTTATGGGCAGAAAGACCCAAATACTTCAAAGTTTGTGATTTAAAAAAAAAAAAGACTGGAAAAATTCACAGCAAATGATTCTGACAAACCTGTGAAGTGCCTGAATGCAAGTGCTACACACAGAATTTTCACTCGAGCAGCAGCCCTATCAGCTGCAGCCATTGCCATCCTCACATCTGTATTCCAAGCTTTCAGGATTACGAGGTATTTTTCCCCAAGAGAAAAAGGAATAACTTTATAAATTGTTTAGCTATTTTCCCATGTTTTCTGCTTGAAGTTGAAGGAAACTGCAGGCTTTCAGCAGCTGGGTTAACGTTGAAGTGTTTGAAATGTTTTAAGTAGATTGTTTGGAAAATAAAGGAAGAAAAAAAGAGACTTGTTTTTTTGTTAATGCTACTGCTTTATTTTTAAATGAAGTTTATTTTAGCTTTAACTTGCTAACTTAAGATAATCTTGTTCACTTTGCCTTTTAGAATAACAATATTTTATAAAAAGCCAAACTGTAGCTAGTTTGAATTTAAGTAATTTAATAGCCTTCAGTGGAAGCCTGTTGATTTCTTCTATTTTAGCTTTTCTGAGGATAGGAGTCAGAGGGTTTGCTGCTGGGTGAGCACCATGTGAGTGAGCAGAGCATGAACTCCAGGAAGAGAGAAGGGGCATGTCTACCTGTAGGTCACTTCCTGAAGAGCTGCTAACATGGAGCCCTTTCCCTTTATAACTCAAATCAGAAGCAATTGCTATAAACAACCTTAGTGATTTTTTTTTAGCCCAAGTGGGACCTGCTCAGCCCAGAACCCCCCTGCCCTGGGCTGAGCCCCAGCGTGGGCAGCAGGAAAGGGGGGATTCTGCCCCTCTGCCCCCTCAGGTGAGACCCCACCTGCAGAGCTGCCCCCAGCCCTGGGCCCAGCACAGGAAGGGCCTGGAGCTGCTGGAGAGAGCCCAGAGGAGGCTCCAGGATGAGCAGAGGGATGGAGCAGCTCTGCTGGGAGGAGAGGCTGGGAGAGCTGGGATTGTTTAGCCTGGAGAGGAGAAGCTTTGGGGTGACCGCAGTGTGGCCTCCCAGGGCCTGAAGGAGCCACAGGAAAGATGGAGAGAGACCATGGACAAGGGATGGAGGGACAGGACACAGGGAATGGCTTCCCACTGCCAGAGGGCAGGGCTAGACGGGATATGGGGAAGGAATTGTTCCCGGTGAGGGTGGGGAGGCCCTGGCACAGGGTGCCCAGAGAAGCTGCGGCTGCCCCTGGATCCCTGGAAGTGTCCAAGGCCAGGTTGGACGGGGCTTGGAGCATCCTGGGATAGTGGGAGGTGTCCCTGCCATGGCAGGGGTGGCACTGGAGGGGATTTAAGGTCCCTTCTGGGCCAGACCATGCTGAGATTCTGTGATTCTATGCAGCAGTGGATGAGAGACAATAGTTTTCCTTAGCTGGAAGACATTGAGCCCTATTGCTCCCTCTCTCTACATGTACATGCAGAGGAGAAAACAAAAGATAGCAAACAATTTTTGCTTTAAATCCTTATTAGTAGATTAGGCATGGATGTGTGATTAACATTTTGTTTCCAGCACTTCACACTTGAATAGCTGATAATAAGCAGGGTATGTATCATCTTGGCTTTTCCATTCTTGTTAAGAAGCTTCATAAAGTGTTTACTGGTTTACATAACAGTATTGAGAAGTTTGGGAAGAGTGGGGGTATTTGTTTACTTATTTTTGCAGTTGAGATCATTATGTGATGCTAATGATGAATGATTATCAGTGAGTTTAATTTTCAAATGCATCCAAAACCTATTAACATAAGCTGTTTATTTACAGATTTATTTTTTTTTTCACAGCAAGTTTAAAAATGCACAGCTGTCCAGGAATATCTTCCCATTCCAGCTCTGTTTGGAGCACGTAGGCTCTGTATAACATTCCAGGAGCCCAAGCCCCTCTAACAGCTGCACAGATCCCATAGCAGTGCATCTTCCCAGTGTAATCACCCACACTGAGCTTGGCATCAGGGAATGCTGGACCCAGAGGATGCTCCAGAGCAAACTGCATCTGGAACAGCATCATTAATTAGCTGGATGCAATTATGAAGCAGATTGAAGAGGTCTTAAGATGTAGGATGTGGTTCTGTCCATCCATTTCTGTGACAAAGCCAGAGAAGGAGCCCTCGGAGCCTGCTCGCTGGGGGCTTACACTGGCACCCACCACGAGGGTGGGAACTGGGAGGTGCTCACTGCACAGGCCACAGGAACTCATTTCACAGCTCTGGAAGGAGTAGAGAATTTGGTGGCTTGCATTTATAAAGATGTCCTATGGTTTAATAAAGTTAAGTGCTAGGGAAGTTTGGTAAGTAAATACTGCATATTTAGGGCTTCGATTTTATTTGTTCTATTCAAAACTGGGTGGGAAAAAAAGTCTTTTCCACCCAGAATTAACTATTATAGTTGAAAACCACTATAAAAACTAGTGGTGAAAGACTTTTTGTGTTTAAGCCACCTCCAAAATAGGCGAAATCTCATTTTCAAGCCCTTTAAATCTTATCTTATTTTTACCCCTCAACAAGATGAAAACGTGAAATAGAAACCACAGACCTAACACTCCACACCTCACACATATATATTGTGTCAAAATAAAAGCATTTTCCTCAGCAAAATAATAGACATTGTTTTCCTTTTCGTGTCTTCCATGCTGGTATGAGCAATCTGTAATGTGTCATCATGTAACAATAGGAAAAATTAAATGGATACAACAAAAGTATTTAATAAATAAAGTTGGCAAAGCCACAGTATGTTTGCATCTATGTGTGAGAATCTCATTTAATTCATTATGCTGGAGATATTTTGGTGTTGTAAATGAGGTGATTTCAGTTTTCAATAAACGATATAACAAACTTTTCTCTTTGAGGAAAGAAACCCAGATATTTCATTCCTTATTTAGAAGCCCCTGTCTGCCAATGCATTTTTGTGTAGCTGTGCAAAGGGATGTGGAAGGACGACACAACTGCTCAGGATGTGAGAAAGACATCCCCAAATGGGTGGGTTTGGGACTAGTGAGAGGTTTATATGTTGCTGGAGTTACAGAATGTGCTGTAGGTTCAAGCTTTTGCCTATATTCACAATTTCTCTGCATTTTCTCATTTAAAAAATCATTCTGTTTTAAAGCTGATGGTAGCACATATTTATACATTTGCCTGTATAAACATAACATCAAGTGTTTCATTAGTTTCTTGCAGAAGAGTGAATTACACCAAAAAACTGAAACAAACATTGTAGGCACCTTGTAAAATTTGTTGTTCTGTAAAGATTCAAGGAGAATATATTGGAGATCTCAGGGATAGGTGAAAGCAGCCTTTATGGTGGATTGTGAACTGCTTAGTTCAGGTTTCACTGCACTATGCAATTTCTCCTTCAAATACTAATTCTGACCTAGTGTTTTAAGTATTAGAAAGTAAGAAATCAATGTAATCCTGGTAATTTAATGCACAGGAAAAGTAGAAATAAATAGTTAAATCAATTGTTATATCATCAAAAATGTCTGGTTCCATTTTTATTGGCTTGTGGTGTTTATTGTCACCAGCCCAAAGCAGCACACTTGGCAATCAATGCCATTGATGGCTTGATCCTCAGAGGGGATTCCAGGGTCTAAATCCAAGCTGTAGGTCCTTGGAGCTCTGTCTGTCACTGCTCCTGGCTGGAAAAACACAGCTACTTGTGTTCAGCATGAAAATCTGTTAGTCACGAGAGGGCTTGTGTAGAAATATTGCATTCCTGACAAGTCTTGGTATCTCCCTTTTATCTGGACCTTTGGCTTAACAACTTATATCTAAGGCTTGTATCTAAGCTCCAAAGGGGGATTAGGTATAAATTAGGTATTTCTACAGTTACTTCGCATCTTGGGCTAAATTTATTTGAAAGGATCATGAGAACATATGATTCTTTCTATTTCAACTTCCAGCCACTGAGTGTCCAAATCAGCCAGCCAGATCCTACAGGGTGGCAACTCCATGTAGCAAAACACCAAGTATGCTCATTACTCAGTATTTCATCTGTATTGATCCATTTTAATCTTCTTATCTTGAAATTTACCACGGGAGTCCTTGCTTTGTTTTGCCTAATAAAAACATTGTTGCATCCTAAGAGAGCTGACAATCTTCCCTGTTTTGCTTTCTTTCAGGAATTAAGTTGGGAAGCTGCAGAGCACTAAGGTGATGTGTTTAATGCGTGGTGGCATCCTATGTGCACAACACTTTGTCTGAAACTTTTCAGCAGCCCCAGACGTTCTGACTGCCCAGGTGGAAGGGGTAGATTCTCGGATACTCCTGTGCCTACACAGTAACCAAAAATGAAGGAGCACAATTGTTTACACGCCGCTCTCCTCTGCCTGGGAATGCTGTGCTACAGCCACGCCCTGACCACAGACAGGCTGAACCACGCCCGGCCCTCGCTCCACGGGCACCACGAAAAGGGGAAGGAAGGACAAGTTCTGCATCGTTCCAAACGAGGCTGGGTGTGGAATCAGTTCTTTGTTATAGAAGAGTACACGGGACCAGATCCTGTGCTAGTAGGAAGGGTAAAGAAGAATTTATTTTTCAGACATCGCTTTATATTCTTAATTTATGTTATTTTGTGACTTGATTTAGGGTGGGTTTTTGTGCTGTTGCCTTTGTGTTCTATAAGCTGCTGCTTCATTTTTCTGTAGCTCAGTTTAAGTCTAAGCAAAATACTACCTAAGTCAATACAAATATTTCCACTGACCTCAAAGGAAGGTGTGCAAGCTGTTACTCAGCAAAAGAGTAAGAACTACACCAAACACTTGAGCAAAAATGTGTCTCAAGAATATCTGTTATCATTCTCAGGCCTTTAAAAACAGTAATGAAAAATGGAATGTCTAACCCAGCAGCTCAGTAAAAGTGTCCTGCTCCATAGGTATCTTTTCATCCTCTCATTTTCAATTTATCAATAAATTTTAAATATATCGAGGGGGAAGTATAGATATATATATATATCACTGTGCACATATGTCGCTGTTGAACCACTGGCAGAGCGAAAGAACCAGACGAGTTCGGGTGAGGCAGGAAATCTGAATTTATTATTTAATTCTAAAACTTATATAGACTTTCCAAAGGTTGTCCGGATTGGGTCAATTCATAACAGCCCCCTAGGCCGATAGGCCAGGTAGAATGTCCATCTTTCCAGAGACAGTTTTCAATAACATCCAAGCTTTTATCTCTATTTTCAGAACATAGAAAGAAGAAGAGAAAAGTTCCCGTGGGAAAGGTCTGTGTTACCACACACATGTGTATGTACATCAGGACTAATTTTTTATTCTGCTGCTGTCTAACACCAGCAGAATATAAACAGATAAATAAACCAGTGTATCTACCAGTTTCTAAATGGGCAGCAGAACTGTTCAGTGTTGACGTAACCTCAGCACAAAAAGAGTGGAGAAACACAATCAGTGTCAGCAAATACCATTCTGGGCATTCTGGTTTAAAATTGTGCAGTTTGTATGTGCCAATATAAAATCAATAAATCTGTAATTTGGCTCAATGTTTTCCTCATTCATCAAAATGAAGTGTGCACTGGTTGTAGAATTAAGAATGTTTAGTAAGCACTTGTTGCTTCTTTTATATTAAAGATGGTGTAATTAAAAACTAGTTGGCAATCACAGAATCCCAGGATCACTGAGGCGGGAAAAGCCCTCCCAGCCCACGGAGTGCCGGCCGTGCCCCATCCCCACCTTGTCCCCAGCCCAGAGCTCTGAGTGCCACGTCCAGGCCTTCCTGGGACACCTCCAGGGATGGGGACTCCAACACCTCCCTGGGCAGCCCCTGCCAAGGCCTGGCCACCCTTTCCAGGGAGAAATTCCTCCTGCTGTCCACCCTGCCCCTCCCCTGGCCCAGCCTGAGGCCGTTCCCTCTCCTCCTGTCCCTGTTCCCTGGGAGCAGAGCCCGCCCCCCCCAGCTGCCCCCTCCTGTCAGGGGCTGGTGCAGAGCCAGAAGGGCCCCCCTGAGCCTCCTTTGCTCCAGGCTGAGCCCCTTTCCCAGCTCCCTCAGCTGCTCCTGCTGCTCCAGTCCCTTCCCA
This sequence comes from Atrichornis clamosus, assembly GCA_013400975.1. Classification (NCBI taxonomy): domain Eukaryota; kingdom Metazoa; phylum Chordata; class Aves; order Passeriformes; family Menuridae; genus Atrichornis; species Atrichornis clamosus. The sequence goes on along the minus strand of WBMZ01009298.1, from coordinate 123,857 downwards.
GCTCCGGTCCCTTCCCTGGACACGCTCCAGCCCCTCCAGGGCTCTCTGGCCGTGAGGGCCCAGAACTGGACACAGCCCTCGAGGTCCCTCAGCAGGGCCAGCACAGGGGATGGACACTGCCCTGGTCCTGCTGGCCACACTCCACTTGCTAAAGGCCAGGATACCCTTGGCCTTCTTGCCCACCTGGGCACAGCTGGGCTCACTCATTTATCACTTAACTCATCCCATTTATCACTTAACAGCTTTTTTACATATAGTAGAATATAATTTGTTTGAAGTGAACAAAATCTTTGTAAAAATGACTCTTCCTATCAACTTCACTTGAATAAAGAACCTGCTATAAGTATCTTCTCGTGTATTCTCTTCCTTAAATCTGAGAGCTTGGGTTTAGCAGCACCCTGGAAACACACTGCTGGTGTGGCAGGAGGCAGCTCTGGGCTGGGACATGTGCTCACAGCATGTACCTGAGCGTGGGTTGTTGCCCACAGGTTTTGAAAACTGAATGATAATAACTTCCTGCACTTTTTATTTTCATAAGCACATCCACGAACTGTGTGCCCTCTTGTTAAGTTGTGTCTGTTTCTCGTTTTGTAGCTTCATTCAGATATTGATTCTGGAGATGGAAACATTAAATACATTCTCTCAGGTGAAGGAGCAGGAATCATTTTTGTTATTGATGACAAATCAGGGAACATCCATGCAACAAAGACACTGGATCGGGAGGAGAGAGCTCAGTACACCCTCACAGCCCAGGCTGTGGACAGGAACACGAACAGACCCCTGGAACCACCTTCTGAATTCATTGTCAAAGTTCAAGACATAAATGACAACCCACCCGAGTTTCTCCACGAAAACTACCATGCCAATGTGCCCGAGAGATCAAATGTAGGTAAGTACTCAGAGAAGCATTGCAGTCCCTGCCCTCGTGGAAGGTGATGCACTGATAGGATGCTTTGGCTTTATTTAATTCTTATTGTCAAGGATTTTGGGATATAAAATTTGCTTCATGCTCAGCCAGTGACTCACTTAATGTATTTAATTTGATGACCAAATCAAACCCTGCAGAGCTCCTAACTGGGAGTGTCTCTGGATGGTTCCTAGAACAGGACTGTTTCCTCCTAGGAAGGAGCATGAGGGTCCCATGGAGTTTATGGAATGTGAATCCTCTGGGGTAAACATGGAGATTATTCCTTTGGCAGAGCTTGTAATAAAGCTGGGGAGTTACTGCCTCACCATCTATTCCATTTTTGTCTCCTATTTGAGCTTGTGTCTCTCTCTGAGATTTCTACAGGAATGATTTCTCTGAAACTTACTGAGAAAAATGTAAAAGAAAACTCTATTGTTTGGCTGTCTAATGACAAAAGCAATGTAAGGCTTAAACTACTGAGGGGAAAAACCATAATGGTACAGAGTCACTGCTGATTTTTATATCTTCCCTGTTTAGAGCATTAATCCACATCACAGCTGGTGACAAACCTTTTTGGATCGTGTGAGTCTATTTTGTCATATAGGAATTGTCAAGTAATTTTTTTTTCATTTACCAAACGTGGAAATAAAAAAAAATTCAGGAATAGCTATGCTGTGTGACTGAAAACATCTCTGCACAGCCCTTCCAGACGTGTTTTGCTTCTGACTATTCCTCCTGTGTTTGCTTTCCATTTTTAGGTACATCAGTAATTCAGGTAACAGCTTCAGATGCTGATGATCCTACCTATGGGAACAGTGCCAAATTGGTTTACAGCATCCTTGAAGGTCAGCCCTACTTCTCGGTAGAGGCTCAAACAGGTATGATGGAGCAGTTTATTTGAGCAGGACCTCATAACAGAATGCACTGAAGTGAGCTGAATGTACTGGCTGGGGCTGTACAGCTGGGTGTAGCTGCTGCTGTGTTTGAGCAAAGCTCCCTGCTTCTAGCAGAGCTCTGCTGCAGGTTGGTCCCCTGGCATTTGGGGGAGCTTCTGGGGATGCTGCACTAGAAAGTTGATACAATTTCTGTGTGTTATTACATGCTGTGACAATAAAAATGGCTGTTTCTGTGCTGAACTGCAATTCTCCAGGCCTGTCCTGGAGAATTTCTTACATAGCGCAGTGCACAGTGCAGGGAAAACAGAACCTTCACCATCCCTGCAAATATTGCTGTATTTAATGCAAGTTAAAAGTGCAGCAGCCAGGTTTTCACTAAATTTGTGTGTGCCATACTTTCTTTGTCTTTGCAGGAATTATCCGAACTGCCCTTCCCAACATGGACAGAGAAGCCAAGGAAGAGTATCACGTTGTGATACAGGCAAAAGACATGGGAGGACACATGGGAGGCCTCTCAGGGACAACCAAAGTGACAATTACACTTACAGATGTCAATGACAACCCACCAAAGTTCCCACAGAGTGAGTAACAACAAAATCCTAACTTGCAGTTACTACTAGGACCCATGTTTGTGTACTGTCAGACATATTCCAAGCTTGAAAAAGCAGTAACTGATGGATTATAGCATCACATGTGACAAAAGAGGCATTAATCACCAATTTTTTGCTAGTAACAGATGGAGTTTTAGTGTCTGGATCATTTGCTTTGTGTTGCAAAGTGAGACATTTTTAAAGTCAGGATTAGGTTACAAAGGTTCCTGACCCTACACTTCATTTTTGAAACTGCTGGCCCATTTTTAACACTTTTATATGAGCAGGGAGACACAGGCTGGGCTTTGCTGTTGGTGAAGGGAGAAGCCCCATTCTTGAGGGTTGTCTTGTGGGTTAAACCAAAATACTGGAACGTGCTGGGATAAACTGATTTGCTTCCTTTCCCATTTCCATAATTGTAGCAAGGATGTAAAAGACACTTTATAAAAGCAGGCAGTGTTTACTACTTGGCTCAGACCAGGTAAGAAATCACTGCAGGGAAACAGGCCGAGGTCAGGACAAAAATCCCTGCAGGTGTCGTGTAGGAACAGACCCTTCAGTGCCAGGGCTGCAGGATGCAGTCACACAGCACGGATGCAGCGGAGAGCTCTCCAGTGGGGTTTGAAAGGACTCTGCAAGTGGCCTCAGGTCGTGCCTTTCAGTGCCCCAAGCTCACAGCTCTCTCAGGAGCAGTTGTGAGGGCCACGTCCAGTGAACCCCTGTGAGGAGGGGAGAGGCAAAGCAGATCTACTTTAGCCTCTTACAGCTGCATTTCGCAGGCTGGGAGGCTCTTGCCTTTCTTGCCCCTTCATGACAATGTTGCCCAGCCTATTAACAGCTCCTGGTTATGCCTTTCCAGGCCTTTGACAGGCCTGTGAGTGAGTGACAATCATTTCTTATTTCACACAGCCTTTCGTTCAAAGTGTTGCTGCATCATCCTTTACCTCTATAAACACTCCTGGAGAATTGTGAATGTCTGCAGGGATAAAAGACTGGATACTCCTCAAGACTTAAATTTACAATGGCAAAATAAGCTAAATTTAGCACATTTACAATTTTTAATTGTTAAAGTCTTTTAATGGAGGTCAAATAGAGTAATTTTTTATACCTGTGCTATTTATTTTTCACATATAGAATTAATCAGGGCTGACATTGCCAGATTCAGTCTTCACAGCTGGGTGGAAGTACATTAATGGCCCCACACATCTGTTCTGCCTCTCATCTCTGCCTGGTTGTAGGGGTTTTTTGAGCTCAGTGTAGACCCCATCCCAGCCCACCGTGTTTCCCCTCAGCAGCAGTTCTGACCCTGACACGTCCTGGCCGTGACCATCTCTCTGACAGCTCCTCTTCCCAAGCTGCAGCTTCCTGGACCCTCATGTGAGAGCTGAAGTGACAGTCAGTCCCTAAATGTAAAAATCTGTGTCAGCATCATCTACCCTTCTGATAGGAAAGGATTAAATCCTAAAAAAATCAGGTTTTACATACCTCACAGCACGTCTTTTCACTCCAGAGTCCCCAGGGTGCAGTATTCTGTTAACTCCACCAAATGACGGATTTTTCTCTACAAATTCAAGCCCCTTTTCTGAGAGTTTTGGAAAAACATTTAAAATTATCAGAAATGCCCAATAGCAGTTACTCTACTTAATCATCCATCCCCAGCTTAAAACCTGTATTTGGAATGCTTTGTAACTCAAAACCAGGATTTTACCTGTCTCTATAAACAACTAAATGATTGAATTTTTTTTTTTTTTTTTTTTTTTTGTGTGTGTGTGTTCATTACTCAAACCATTAATGAGTTATGTGCTTAAATTTTGGGTTCTTTGTGACTGGAGTTAATGACCTATTTCAGTGACATGTGCCAATTGTTTCTATGGGTAATGAGCCAAGTCCCTGCCTGGTGTAAGTCTCCTGATGTTCCTAGGGTGCTCATGGAGCAAAAAAGAGCAATTACAGAGGGGAATAAATTAGATTATTTTATTTTCTCATGCCTTTTTTTTTTCCTCCCCATTTTATTAATGCTGGTGAGGTGGCAGAAACTGCTGACATAGATTTATATATTTAGGATCAGGTTATGTTATCTGAACTCGGGAGGGGGTTGGGAAGGTCCTGGAATCAATAGTGCCTAAAGGACAACTTTTGGAAAGAGATTTATCCAGGAACAGTGTTGCTCTCTGGTGTCCCTGAACACACAGGGAAACACCTGTAGGGCACCACATCTGTGGGATGTTTGGGGATGGTTTTCCTATTGGAGTTTGCTGTGGGAAAGCCACTTTTTGTTTGGTATGAAATCACATACAAATTGGTACAGATCCTCTGTGATGTGAAATGTTAATAACCATTGCTGTTCCCCACTCACACTCCAAATTCAAGTCATAGAAAGCAGCAGATTTATACTTTAGCCAGCACAGCAGACAGGCCTTATCCAGTTCATTGTATATAATTTATGGCTCCTGAATGAATGGGCAGAAATGAGAACCAGAGTTGAAGGTCATACCATGAGTCATGAGAAAGAGAGTTTTGCTTCCACTTTTGCAATAACATTTCTGCTATCAATGATAACCTTGATGCCACAACAATTTCTGCATTCTCAATAATTGCTTGTCCTTTTAAGCCCCCCCTGAGCAGAGAGGTAACACAGATGGAGTGTAAAGCATCAGGGAGGAGGTCATGTTCTATAGATTAGCCATGTGGTTTAAGATTTCACAGCTGACTTGCTCCTCAGAGCTCTTTATATATAACAGAACATTCCTTCAGGGGGGTTGAAAACGGGAAAAAATAGCTGTGTTTATCTGAAACTTGCAAGTTCAGTGAGTAAATCCACAACTGGAGAGCAGGCTGCTCACTCCAGGCACGTGCCTGCTGTCCCTCCGCCAGGTGTGTACCAGATGTCGGTGTCGGAGGCAGCTGTCCCGGGAGAGGAAGTGGGGAGAGTGAAGGCCAAAGATCCTGACATTGGGGAAAATGGCTTGGTAGCTTACAGCATCATCGATGGAGATGGCATGGACATGTTTGAAATTACGACAGACTATGAGACCCAGGAAGGGGTTGTAAAGCTGAAGAAGGTGAGTGATGCCTACTGCTGTGTGGTGTTCTTTGTTGCTGACAGAATATTTGGTAATAATGGATTACCACCTAAGCTAAAATATTAGTAAATGCAATTTCACTTAATTCGTTTCTAAAGGTGTGATTAACTCTTAATGTTCCATTTCCCCATTAGCTGAATTGGAATGGAAGAAAATAACCAAGAAGAGTTACATAAATACTGTACAGTGGATTAATTGCACAAACTAAATGAATTCATAATAAAAAGTCACGGTAAAATATGATGCCATCAGCTTCATTGTTAATGAAGTTTTGCCTAGTGCTGATAAGTAGCAGACATTCACTGTTGCTTTATGTTCAGTCTGAAAAGCCTCATGCCCTATAGTTTGAATTCTTCAGCTGTGCATTGTCCACAAGAGTGTTCTGAAGGAGTCACAGGCTATGCAAAAAGCAGCAGAGGGATTTCACACACAGCCCATCAGTGGGAACTTTGAAAGTGCTATCAAATTAATTTTAAATTGCAAATTAAAAAACATAAATCTTAATCATTATGGAAGCATTATTATTTAGCCCTTTGTCTCTTTAGAGCTGTTTATCTTTCTTGAAGATAATCAGAACTCAAAGGCAAAGGCCTGGGCAACTTAACTTCTAGTTAACCCTGCCCTGCCTGTTGGGGCAGCCCCTCAGGAAGAGACCAGAGGTTTCCTCTGCTCTAAACTGCTCTGGTTCAATTTCTGTATCTGTTCTAGAGGTGGGAGTGGATTTTTTGTGTGTTTTAAAACGTGGGTGAGCTGTCACTCCACTCAACCTATGGTGTTAACAAACTTTGTGAATTGTGGTTGGCACCTGCACGATCATTTTGACGTGCAACCCTGCAGCCACTTCATGCCAATGAGGTGCAGGTGTGCTGTGACTTTAAGCAGCCTCCCAAAAGGACTTGCCACCTCGGGCATTATTCCACCTCCCCTTTGGAAAATGTTAGGAGTTCTGTGGATGGAAAGAACTGCAGGAATGAAAGCACTGCAAACCATCTTCGTATTTTCCCCACTACTTAAATAATTTAACTTGTCTGTGTCCTATCTCATGGTGCACCCAGGAGCACTTCAAACCACACTCGTGTGGAATGCCTGCCAGCTTGGAATAGGTAAAGCCTGGCATCCTGTGGGAGCCCCTTTCCTATCCCTTGCACTTTTGTGCTACCTGGAAGGTTGCATGAAGGCAAGGTTAATTTTCCCAGCACAGATGATTTCCTCAGTGATACAACAAGCAAAGAGCAAGACAAGGACTCTGGGGTCATATTTTGAGTGCCTTCCTATGCTGCTCCATACATAGAATGTAGCTCCTTCCATTTGAGTCTTTATGTTTTGAAATACACACATTTCAGTCCAAGCTTGTTGACAGATGCTCACATTTGTTTGATGTCATTGAGCACTGGGGCACTGCTTGCTACTTTTACACCCCGGTTTTCCTAACTCTGGAACGCATCATCTTCTTGTTTCTCACAGACCTTGGATTACGAAACCAAAAAGTCCTACAGCCTGAAGGTGGAGGCAGCCAATGTGCACATTGACCCCAAGTTCATCAGCAATGGGCCCTTCAAGGACACGGTGACAGTGAAAATAGCAGTGGAAGATGCTGATGAGCCACCGGTGTTTCTGAAGCCGAGTTACATCTTTGAAGTACAAGAAAATGCAGCGTCTGGTACCGTGGTTGGAAAAGTACATGCCAAAGACCCGGATGCTGCCAACAGTGCTATAAGGTTTGCTGCATTCTGCCTGTTTCTTTCCAAGCATTAACTTTAGGAATTGGTATGCAAGTTCTGAATGGTGTGGTAGATAGATCTAAGACACCCAGAATATCAATGACTTTAAACCACACGGCATTGCTTTTATGCCTTGTTCCAGAAGCTGCCAGTTTCTCAAAGGCCTGTTTCATACCATAGCTAAGTCTACTTAAAATATACTTAAGGTCATATGTGGTAGATGCTCCTTTAAATTATATTTTCCACAAATATTTTATTCTGTTATCACAGTGTGGATTTTTCTCAAAATATAGAAATCTAAACTGTAGATTAGAGATTGTGTTGGGGAATTATTAAGTGTTAATTGTTAAATACAAGCACATACAGACACCTATTTTCTGCAGTTATGTTGGATTGCCTTGGAATCACAGAATCACAGAATGGTTTGGGTTGAAAGGACTTTAAAGATCACCTCATTCTAATCTCTGCCATGGGCAGGGACAGCTCCCACTATCCCAGGGTGCTTCAAGCCCCATCCAACCTGGCCTTGTACTCTCAGGGTACTCTCAGGGTTGGGGCAGCCACAGCTTCTCTGGGCACCCTGTGCCAGGGCCTTACCACCCTCACAGTAAAGAATTCTTATACTATAATGTTCTTCTATTAGTTTATTCTTATTTGTTATGTTCTCAGTGTAAATTAGATTATGAAGCTCTCTTTTGTGTGTATATTTAACATTTCAAAGAATTGTAATGTGAAGTTATGAAAGTCAGAGATGTATAAAGCTGTATAAATGTGCAGATGGTGGATAATAGTTGATAAACTGGTATGATCAATTAATATTCTGAGTAAGCCAAAGATTGGGAGACTTAAAAGATTGCCATGATTAAAATGAAACAGAAGAGAAAAAATACCTCAGTAGATATTTTTATCATGTTTTATAAGAGAAGAAAATAAGGAGTATATTAGGGCTTTGATATAGAGACTTCAAAGACCAGCAATTTTCACTTATTACAAACATTCTGATGTACTGTTCTTCTAAATGTAGAAACCAACCAGGTGATTCTCCTTTTAAAAGAACACAAATCATCCCTTTGACAATGATATTGAGGGCAACATTAAGTGTACTACTTACAATTATTTAGAAATAATAATTATATAGAACAAATCTGGATGCATTAAACTTCTAAGTCCTCTTCTCTAATTACTGACTTTCAATCTTCTTTAGATATTCAATTGATCGACACACCGACCTTGAAAGATATTTTGTTATTAATGCAGAAGATGGCAATATCAAGACAATAAAGGCTTTGGATAGGGAAGAAATTGCTTGGCATAATATCTCTGTCTTTGCAGTTGAAGTCCGTGAGTATTTCACTGAGGTGTTTTATGAGCAGTGGTATGAATTCTGTAACCTTCCAGTTGTCTCAGTTTGATAAACTGCAATAAATCCCAGTAGAAATGCCTCAACCTATTCGATTTTTCCCTGGATGCAGCTGGGAAGCTGTTTGTTTTGAGGGGTTTTCCTGCTGCTGTCTCATGGTTTTGCTTGTCCCGCAGACAAACAGCACCAGGAGGCCAAAGTTCCCGTGGCAATCAAGGTCGTTGACGTCAATGACAACGCGCCCAAGTTTGCTGCGGCCTACGAGGCCTTTGTGTGTGAGAATGCCCGAAGCAACCAGGTGTGTCCTGCCCTCCACCTGCCCGTGCCCACCACCACCTTCCTACCACCCTCTTCCACCCACCACCTGCCCTGTGCCCACCACCTCCCCGTTCCCAGCACCTGCCTTGGGCCCACCACATTCCTTGTGCCCACCACCTTCCCTATTCCCACCATCACCCTGTGCCCACCACTTTCACTGTTCCCACCACCTTCCCTCTGCTCACCACTTTCCCATGCCCACCACCTTCCTGTTCCCACCAACTTCCCCATTCCCACCACCTTCCCTGTTCCCTGTGCCTTCCTCTGCTCACCACCCTCACCATTGCCACCACCTTCTCTGTGCCCACCACCTTCCCTTTTCCCACAGCCCCCTTTGTTCATCACCTTCCCTATTCCCACCTCCTTTCCTGTTCCCTCCACTTTCCTGGTTCCCTCACCTTCCCTGTGCCCACCACCCTCCCTGCACACAGGGTTCTTTCTGCAGGGGGTTAGCCCAGTTTTGTCCTGTCAGCTCCAATGAGAGGCAGTAAATGAACATTTGCTTTGAAGCTTTGGCCAGAAGGCCTGGAGCACACAGAAAGGCACTTTATTTCTGAACTGCTATCAATAGTTACACAGTGCTTTGTGCATTGAGTATGATTGGTGCTGCCTGGGAGAACCCACCACCACACGGGCAGTGGGGCTGGCTGGGAGCAGCTTTTCCAGTTGTGAGCCTGGTTTGGATATAACAGAAATATTCAGCATCTTATGGGAAGAATCCCAGTGCAGTGCTTGTAGAGTTTAGCCAACAAATTTACTCCTGACTGTCTGTGAGGAAGAGGGGTTAGGCTCATACAGAAACACAGCACTACAGATCTTTGCAGGCAGTGTAGCTGTTTGAAAAGGGCTTTCTCAGCTGCTGAGTTTTCTCAGAATGTTATTAATCTATTGGGTTACCACTAGCACATATTTATATGTAAGAAGGTAGAAGGTGTGTGCTTTCACAGCTCTAATTCTGGGGTGGTTAATTGTGATAGCAAATAAAGATTGCCTGTTGCAGTTTGAAGTCTGCTCTGTGTTTATAATGACATACCTTTGTATTTGAGGGGGGTTCTGCTGTTTCACAATTCTTTATATTCAAGGGCTGTCTCACAATGCTCTCTGTATGTGTATCTGCACCCAGACAAGGAACAGTTTGTTTACAGAGTGCTTTTCTTTTACAGCAATTTATTACAATTAGTGCTGATGACAAGGATGACTCGGCCAATGGACCAAGATTTATCTTCAGTTTGCCACCTGAAATTATTCATAATCCAAATTTTACACTCAGAGACAACAGAGGTTTGTGTGAAGTTTCCCACTCTACTAGAGTCCAAAGAAATGACAAAGTGAAACTAATGGCCAACGTAATATTATGCAACAGCATTGTCATTGACTTTGGCAGGGTGTCTTTCTCAAAGATTTGGAGGAGGAAGGCAAAAACAAATAGCTGAAATGCAAGGATGTTCTTGGAAAAGTGTAATGTTTGCTAGCTCACTTTAGTTTTCTTGTATACAAATTTAAATTACATAATAATACCCCACAGGAAGAATCCACTACCATTTTATCTCCCAGGAAGAGGATGAAAACCACAGCCAAACACTCACTAAATGGAATTGGCAGATCTCCTTGATTTAGAGAAACCTAAAATTAGCCGAGACAGCATAAATTGCCAGGTTGCTTGTATTTGTTCACCTTGTGCTTGCCAGTTTTTGTAAATTATGGCTCACAAGAGATATGGGCTGGAATCCCAATGGAATCCTGCCTTGTGCAGGAAATACAAAGGGGGATTTCTGCTGTGGAACATACCTGGATTGGAGGTATCTCAGGATTTGGGGATCCTGAACCCCTTGCCAATTTGCTGCTCATGAAATAGAGTAGAGCTTTGCATTCAGGTTGATGGTAAGATGTAAGAAATTTGTAGGCAAAAATCCTCAGGCCTGGGTGAGTGTCAAAATTCAATGGATCCCCTAACATAATGGCATCAGTGAGCTTAACTTACCAGAGGCTGAGGGAGCCAGAGGAGGGGGATAAACCATGAAAAAAAAAACCAAAAAAAGACAGGTTCAGCCATTATACATATTTACTCAATTTATTTCATTATATTCTCATTCAATGTTCATTTTTTTATATCTCTGCACAGGGCAAAAACTGTTTCAGCTTCTAAGGAATTGGTTTTGATTAGCGAGCTTTAATGTTTGAAGGAAACTTGACTGTTCTTTGAAAAGTAAAACTCACTTGAACTGGTTTAAATAATGAATCCAAGAGTGCCAGAAGTACAAAAGGCAACACAATCCAGAGACACGATTTCAGTAAAAACTGTTCTGTTGTGGCACACTTTATATCTCCATCCACTTCTGAAGTGAGGGTAATTATCATCACAGTTCCCAAACAAAATCTCTGTTATTCCTGACTGATCAAAGTAATTCTGTTGCCTAGTGCTTGACACTTGTACATACATAAGCAATTCATAAAGGAGCCAGTGCAGGGCATATATTTATTCTCTTTAAAGTAGTAAAACACAAGTTTTGAAAAATTCATGGCTGTATTTTTAGACAGAAGTAAATAAGAGCGTATTCTTCGCTTGAGACCCTGAGGCCAAGTTTCGCTGTAAAATGTATTTTATGGTCACCACATCAAACTGAAAATAGATTAGATTTTATAATATAACAGAGGAAGTGTAGGTCAGAGTTGGGATGCTCTGATACAGCTGCAGGCAAGTGGTATTATGGTTCCTGACTCCAGCCAATTCCACTAATCCTTCATTTCCATATGCAGAAAATCCATTACTGGCAAAATCAACCCAGATAAAAATGTTTTGTAGTTGAAATTATGGTGTCAATTTAATGTAGTGTCTGTACCTGACAATACTGCAAGACGTTATTTCAAGAAGACAGTATTTAAGGATTGAACCTTTCAATATAATTTTCTTTTTGGGAAATGAGTAGTGTGATTAATTTCATCCATTTCTATCCTTTCTTTCCTTCATTTTGTACAATCCTCAATGCAATGATGTTGCTAATTTAACTATTCCTGGGGGGTTTTTAAAGTAAGTTATGGTAGAACAAAGTAAAAAAGTTAAAACTCTATGTATTTCCATGTAAAAAAAACCCAAACAAACAACTTCTTAAGGAGAGTGTGTTACCATTTGCAAGTCAAATAACGTGCATGATCATTCAAAGCTGGTTTTTTTTGGTTGTAAGTCTGATTTCTCTATAAGCCATGCCACAGCTTTCAGAGGGAATTGCTAGTTTCAAAGAAAAATGGCTTTATTAACTGTGGAGAACAGTTAATGAAAACTCCAGTGTTTGGGCCTATTACAGAACTTTAAAGTGAATACAGTCCCATAATTATCATTTAATAGAGTTTCTTTTTACCAGCTCCTGAAAGTAATCACATATTGCAGTAATCCAAAAAAACGTAATCACGTTCTACATCCTATTAATAGCCCACTGTGTTACCAAGTCTTCAGCTGAGACCATCTTGCATAGAAAACATGAGATAATGGCTTAGCACACGCTGGGATAAACCACGGAATTACTTTTGCACTGTTTCCTTATATTATACCACATAAATAAACAGCACTGCCTGCCCAGGCTCCGCTCACTTCTGCTCCCATTGAAGCCAGAGCTTCAAAAGAGCAGCAGAGGCTCGTGACACTTCAGAGCAGAGAGACAGATTTTGGGTAAATGGATTTCCTGCTTCTGTGCCTGCTGGGTCCTAAGCTGAGATGCCTTTTTCTTGGGCTCACTCACCGTGGCACTTCCCCAGAGTTGTCAGAAGGGCTGCGACCAATTCACAATATTGGGCTTTACAGAGCGTGGAGTTACGTTTGTAAGCCCCCTAAAATCAGAATATTTATTAGACTAAAATCCACTTTTTAAAATTGAAATGTGTTTCATGATTTTTCAACAAGAAATTTTGAAACATATGAACAATAAAGTCACAGGGCTTTGCCATGGATCATCCACAGCGATTTCCACTGCCTGGTAATGACTTCAGACAGCTGGACCCCTGAAATTGTTTAGTTTTCCTTCTGAATCAGCACTCATCCTCTGATGTAGGTGATAAAGTTCACACTGCAGTCAGCTCCTTTAATCTAGAATCCTCCAATGTGTTAACAAGCCCCCAAAAGCTGAGCTACATTTGCCTGTACACACAGAAAAAATTGGGAATTCATTAATAAGATCACCAGAGAAAAAGACAGAAATCAAAGGTCAGGAAGATCAGTATGAGAATCACTGTTCATTAATGCAATTTTAACTTCTAATTATGAAGATTTCATGGAGAGTACAGGTAATCTTCACTTGCAACACCTTTGGATATTGGATATCCCAGGCAATAATAGCTGGAAAAATATGTATTTTTGGGGATGGCATTGAGATGACTGTTTTCTTCCCTCTTGTGTTAACCCCCGTTGTGTTCATTAAGCCTGACAGTCAAGTAGTTCCCATATGGGTTAAGTAATAGGTTTAAGCTGGTGTTGACATTTAACTTCTGTTGGCTTAAAAAATGCCATTTTACCAGGATTATAGTTATACTCCTGGGACTTGAAAATAATAAAAAAGCAAGGATGAGAATATTAGCTAGGATTATATGTTATCTTTTATCTAGGTAAGAGAGGGCTTTTTCATATATGGATATTATGTTTCTTCTAAATGTGAGAAGTGAATATAAACAGTAAAAAAAAAAAGTTTAGAAAATGACCTTTGAGGCTTGATGTATGGTAGTCCTTTTTAAACTTTAGCCAGGCATGTTGATTGGATTTTTCCTTTTAAAAATTTATGTTAAACTAGAAATCACATTAAAACAATAGATCAAATTCAGCTTTGTGTAATGTAAGTGACTGCAGTGGAACTGGCCAGTCTGTAAAAGAACTGAATAATTTGCCATCTTTTTCTTATTTCTAGTTAGGAATACTATTTCAGCTGCCAAAATGCAAGAAAAATAAAATAAGTGATAAAGAATGTGGAGCCAGCAGACTAAATATACCAATATTTGGTATTGCCTGTGTTTCCTTCCACACTGCCTTTGCAGCCTCAAGGCAGCTGTAGCTCAGCCCACTATTAATGTTCATATTTTTTGCCACAACAGTAATCTGCCCTATTGTGATTTTTCATTTAATGGAACAGATCTTTGTTCTGCTATTGAGGAAATGAAGTATGAAGTGCATTTTAGAGGACTCTGTGTACTAATTTTATTCTGTATCAATGTATTAGTTCAAGTTAGTTGATAGGTTAATAGATATTAGAAGTTATATTTCTATTTATACCAAATTGGTATGAGCCCATTAATTTAAAATCCTAAAATAAGGCTCCTATCACGCAAACATGGATATCACCAAGGTCCTGTAAAAAGTTGTGCCTCCAAGTGTGGATGTTGCATGTAAACTTTTAGGAGATTGGAAGGACTCTGTGGGAGACTAAGGGCACCTCCAAAAGCCACAAGTAATAAACAATCAGATCTTTATCAGCCTCCCTCTCCATAGCAAATGTGACATTGTGTAAAGGAGAAGTTAACAAGCTGCCTTCTACCCAGTTGTTGTTTATGTGAGACTTCAGCACCAAAAAGAGGCAGTTGTGTCATGCCCAGATGGCCACTCTGGGCTTCAGGACTGTGGGCCTGGCAGGCCAGGGGTAGAGATTGGGAATGTTTTCATTTGGGATGTAGCAAACAGATCCTGCCTAAAAATATTCATCCTTTCTGGTGCAATCTGCAGAAGTCACTGGGAGAATCACAAGCAGTGCAAACACCTTTCTCATCCCGTAAATTGACCTGTGACCACCAAATTTGGGGACAGTTTCAGGCCTTGTCCTACATCAGGGGCACTGCCTGCAAAGGTGGTTAATGCAAGGCAAGAATACTTCTCTTTGGGCATAATTTATTCTACCAGGACCTTCTGCTCTCTCTGTCCTTGGAGCCCTGAATGCCACCACTCTACTGGCCATAAGACAGTGGCTGTCCAGGTTTTCCTTCCTGTGGAAAAGAGCCATCGTTCGCAGCCAGGTGCTGTGAATTTCCATGGAAATCACAGTGATTAGATCATTAGGAGAGGTTTTATGATTTGCATTATTAAATTCTGGGATTTATGCTGACTCTTCAAGAGGAAAACGATCAATCTGCAGCACCCTGAGGCAGTAGTAAAGCGGGTACCTTCAGAGGTGAATAGCCCTCCCTCAGCAGATAAAAACTGTTCTTTTTTTCCCTTCTTTCCATTATATAGTGAAAAATAAAGAACATTGCAATCCAGGAGATGTTGTGTGGAGTAGATCTTCAATACAAACTGGCTTTTGAAGGTCCGAAAACCACAGATATGATTGCTTCACTTTATTTACCTCAGGATGTTTACAATTGTTGTAAACTCTGGTTCAGGCTGAGCTGAGAAAGGAGGAGCACAATAAGGGAGCACTGTTGGTGTTTCCCTCAGAGAGGGAAGCACGGGCTGCCTCAGCCCAGGGTGGCATCTCACACACTTCCCTTTCCAAGGCTTTAGCCACAGGAAGTGTGCAGGACCATCTAAAATGAAGTGTACTGAGATGGCAGCTTGTTTTCTGTCCCCTGCACCATGGCAGGGCACCTCCCATGAGGACAATGGGAATAACGTTACAGAAATACTGCCAGGAGTCGGACTCAGGATAGCTTTGATTCTACAATTTAACTCTTCTTCACATCCAAGTGATTCAAAATGTGCCCAGACATAATGTGCATGTATCATCAAGCTTTCTGAATTCTGGCTTTGGGAGTTTGTGTGCTTTGTGCTTTTAAATGTGACTCCAAGAGCAACACATCAAGGAAAGTTGGTTTTTTCTCCTCCACTGAAGGCTTTAATTCAGAAAAAGACTAAAACCAGCTCAAACAGCAATAAGAAGGTCCAGTCATTGCAGTAGTTGAAGAAATATTGGGAGTTTCTCAGAAGGTTAGTGAGGTGCTAACATGTACTAAGAGACAGAGATTATCTGTGTTCCTTGAGTTAATTAAAGAATTAAAATTGAGTGTGGTGCTGTATGAATTAAATACGATACTGTAATTGCTCTTGAATCATTAGGAAGGTGACGCTTTGTACTGGATTATTGTAGAAATAATGCTAAAGCATATGAAAATTGAAAACCATTGCAGCAAGATAATTTTTTTTTCACTATTGTCTAAGAGGACGACTTTGTGGAAAAATTACCGATGATTATCTCTCTTCTTCAAACAGACAACACCGCGAGCGTTCTGGTGCGACGGGAAGGATTTAGTCGCCAAAAGCAGGACTTGTACCTCCTGCCCATCGTGATAAGCGATGGGGGGGTGCCCCCGCTGAGCAGCACCAACACCCTGACCATCCGGGTGTGTGGCTGTGACAGCAGTGGCTCCCTGCTGTCCTGCAATGCCGAGGCCTACATCCTCAACGCGGGGCTCAGCACCGGGGCCCTCATCGCCATCCTGGCTTGCATTGTCATCTTGTTAGGTAAAACTAGTTCTTTCCTTAGGGCTCTTCTTTATTTGTTTGTGTTGGAAAACTTAATCCTGCCTTCAGTTCCAAGAAATGAATCTTAATTCCTTAGCTTTTGTTTTTACAGGGGGTGCTGATCTGCCTGGCTGGGAGAGGCTTTTTGGTGACATAATTGCAGCCTTCTAGTCCCTGAAGGGAGCCCACAAGAGATGGAGATGGGACTTTTTCCAAGGGCCTGGAGTGCCAGGATAAGGGGGAATGTCTTCACACTGATAGAGAGTAGGGTTAGGTGGGATATGGGGAAGGAATTCCTGGCTGTGAGGGTGGTGAGGCCCTGGCACAGGGTGCCCAGGGAAGCTGTGGCTGCCCCTGGGTCCCTGGAAGTGTCCAAGGCCAGGCTGGACGGGGCTTGGAGCACCCTGGGATAGTGGGAGGTGTCCCTGTCCATGGCAGGGAATGGCATGAGGTGATCTTTAAGGTCACTTCCCACTCAAACCATTCTGTGATTCTGTGATAACTTCAGTAGCAAACACTGGTGAATATGTCTGGAAGTGCTTGGGGAATGTCCCCTTGTGGCCTAATGTCAGTTAACCAGGGACACTGTTGAAAGGAGGTCATGGCATACAGTTCTAAGTTTTGTGATCTTCCTGGATGACAAGTTCCTTATTGAGGTCAGCCAGGATTAATGGCTCCTGCCAGCTCTTTGCCTCCAACCCATCTTGTGTTGAAGACAGATGAGTGGCTCAGAAGACCTGCTTTACAGAAAGTGCTGCAAAGCATTTCCTGATGATTTGAAAATATTTATATAATATTTTTTAATTTGCCTGTGGTAATTTATAGTGTTTCTTTTCTTATATACTTCATTTTATAGGAATTTGAAATGAGAAAGAACCCAACAAAAAAGAGGTGTTTGGAGGTGTTGCTTAAGAAAAATTCCATTTTAATGGGAATGACACTTGAATTAGAGTTAAGCTTTGACAAGCAGGAGAGTATAAAGAGCCATCTTTGTTTTGCTGCAGATATTCATGGGATTGGGCTGCTCAAAGGCAGTGTCACAGTGTTCGTGCAGCACTGGGGGCCCACAAATGCTTTCCTTGAATTAGTCTTGCAGTAATGAGCAATTAGTAACAGCAGTGGCATGCAGCCCAGACAGAAAGGCTCAGATCAGCGTGTTCAGTTCTGTGTACAAACACCACCGCTTTTACCTAGCAAGGAGTGCTAAAAACGCAGAAGTTTGCAACAATCCCGGATGAACAAAAGCTGAGGGCTCAGTGAATGCAGTAACCTATTAACGAGGAGCTGCTGTTTGACAGCGCGGTCTAACTCGTGTTTTCGTTTTTCCCGCAGTCATTGTAGTGCTGTTCGTAACGCTGAAAAGGCAGAAGAAAGAGCCGCTGATTGTCTTTGAGGAGGAAGACGTCCGGGAGAACATCATCACGTACGATGACGAGGGCGGAGGCGAGGAGGACACGGAGGCTTTCGACATCGCCACCTTGCAGAACCCCGACGGCATCAACGGCTTCATCCCGCGCAAGGACATCAAGCCCGAGTACCAGTACCTGCCCCGGCCCGGCCTCCGGCCCGCGCCCAACAGCGTCGACGTCGATGATTTCATCAACTCCAGGATACAGGAGGCTGACAACGACCCCACCGCCCCTCCCTATGACTCCATCCAGATCTATGGCTACGAGGGCAGAGGCTCCGTGGCGGGGTCGCTCAGCTCCTTGGAGTCAGCGACAACAGATTCTGACTTGGACTACGACTATCTACAAAATTGGGGACCTCGATTTAAGAAACTTGCAGACTTGTATGGCTCCAAAGATACTTTCGATGATGATTCTTAACAATAAAGTTTAAGATTTGGCCTTAAGAACTGTGTCCGAAGTTCTGAAGAATCCAGAGGAAATGTAAGCAGGTATTTTTTTAAAAATCCAGAAAAATCTCATTTAAACATTTAAGTTTGACAGAGAGGATTCCTTCGATTAAAAAAGGACGTGAAAGTGGTAAATACTGTGAAGTACCTTTTCCTACAAAAGGCAAATCTGGAAGTTGGCTGCCAGCTTCACTAAAGGAGAAAACCCCACTTAAGAAATGCGAAATATTTAAATGAAGGAAAATGCTAAAAGCGAACCTACAAATAAGGGAAATCTTTTATGTATTACGAACATCTAAATCTTTTATGTCAAAGAAGCTTCCACAAATTAGAAAAGATGACAGTTCTGAGCTGTAATTTCGCCTTAAACTATGGACACTCTATATGGTAGTGCATTTTTAAACTTGAAATATATAATATTCAGCCAGCTTAAACCCATATGATGTATGTACAGTACAATGTACAATTATTATGTCTCTTGAGCATCAAACTTGTTACTGCTGATTCTTGTAAATCTTTTTGCTTATACTTTCATCTTGAACTAATACGTGCCAGATATAAAAACTCTGTCTTGTTGCAGTGGGAGGCGCCCTATTTCTATGTCATTTTTAATGTATCTATTTGTACAATTTTAAAATTCTTATTTTAGTATACATACAAATATCAGTATTCTGACATGTAAGAAATGTTACAGCATCACACTTATATTTTATGAACATTGTACTGTTGCTTTAATATGTGCTTCAATATAAGAAGCAGACTTTGAAATAAACTGATTCTTTTTTAATTCTTGTTCTGGTTATTAAGCATATAAGGAAAAACATAGTGTTTCTAATGTCCCATTTATAGTTCTGACTAATTTACTACAATTGTGACCTTTTAATAGCCTTATTTATTATGTGTTTGTAGTTGGTTTGTTGCCTTGTTAAGTGATTATTTAAAAATCAAGTACATTTTACAAATGTTTTTTAGATTAAAACAAATGTAACGTCTGGTGAACATTTTGTACCCTCTCTATCTACAGCTTGTGGCTGCTCCCAGAACACAGTAGGGATCGACATATAATACTACTGTGTTTTCTGGATTAAATTAAGTGTAATACTTTTCAATATTTCCCATGTAATATGCATTTATCTTATATCTTAGAGATTCCAGAGGTTTCAGAAGTGACTTTGTAAGTGGACGGGAGTACTCTGTACTTACAATTTACTCCAGGCTTGTGAGTTTCCCTCTCTGTGCTAAGCTCCTGCGGGTTCTAGAGACTGAAATCTGACCCAGTTTAGCTGTAAGTTCCCTAAAGACTGTTCTACCTGGCAATTACCTTACCTGAGTAGTAATTAAGATTCCAGCACTTACTCCCTATTTTTCTTTTCCTTTTCCTTTTTTTTTTCTTTTTTTTTTCAGTAGAATAGCATCATCTGTGGATAGGAAGACATTTTAATTTGTGACGACAGAAATACAGAGTGCTTTCAGAGTTGTTCTTTGTAATGTATGTTTTTAATCAAAAAAAGGGATCTATAACTTTTTTTTTAATATTAGTTCAGAAGAAGCAAGGGATTGGAATATGGTCTGCACATCAACATTTTCTGCATCTGCGTACACCTGTACTTCTGCTGAATTTAATACAGTTGGCTGTTTAGGGTCAGAGATCAGCAGCTGCAATATGGGAAGAGGCAATAAATAGGAAAAATACACATTTTCCTACCTTTCATTCTACAGACCCTGTCCTTCGTTTGCAGTCAGGTACCAAACTGCTTGATCTGAGCAGAAATCTGATTTGTTGGTGTATTGCTTTTCTGAAGACCCCCCATATATGTAGTTAGATTAAAATTTAACTCCTTAAAATTATGACTGATGTTTCAGCTCTGTATCCATAACATATTCACTTGTCCCATTATATCCCTATGTTTTATAAGGCAGAGTTTGCTAAATCAGCAGATTTGCTCTACAATGTTTATTGTAATATTTCACTTTATTATAGCTGTATGCGTTCTATATAATTCTATAGTTTATTATTAACTTCGTTCAAATTTCTTTGGTTGTTGATTTTTCTCTGTTTATAATCCAAAGAATATTTTGCTAGATTTGCACATTTCTCCATTATAAATTTAAATAAGTATTAGAAAAAAAAAAAAAAAGAAACAAGTATCAATTTACAAATTAACAAATTGAAATAAAGTAAAAACAAAGCAATTTGTAGGACTCCATCCTCATTGATGCTATCTGGGTTTATTTCACTTTTGAGCAAATTTTAGAATAAATAACTGCATTTTCTACATTTTTATGTTTAATTTTTAAGAAGGACATTGTCAACTACATTTTAAAATAGTTTTAAATGCTTTGAGTTTTAGTCTCTATTGTTTGTAGCACTCTCTTAGACGCTTGGAAATAAATTTTCTTTCCCTGCTGGTTTTGTCCTTTTTCATTTGATTATTTTTCCCCTTCCCGGTGAACATGCAATTATCGTAGCGCTTGATTGAGTTAGGCTTGCTAATCTCAGCCAACGCCACCTCTGAAACGCTGGGAATTGTCCTCGTTATGGATCGTCTGAGCACCTCCAGGGAGCAGCTCGTTTTGGCACAGCAGCGGGACATTTCTTGGTGCCGAACTTCGCCGCAGCGCGCGGGACTCGCAGGTTTTCCATCCGAGCGTGTAAAACCCAGCCCAGCCCCGCAGCTCCGGGGGAGTCCCGGCACATCCAAGAAGGCTGTGGGCTGGGGCTGTAGTTTGTGGCAGCATTCCCAATTCTCCGAGCGGCCTGGGAGTTGCCTTAGCGTAGTCTCTCTGCCTTCCCGACGGAGCTCGGGGAAGGACTGAGCCTCGCATCCATGGAAGGCAATGGAAAGGTTAATTACAGCTGCGGTGGGTTTGGAGAAAACCCCAAAGAAAAGGAGGATCAGCACGGCTGAGCCAGGTAAGGCGAGGGACAGCGGCAAGTGCAGTGGTGGTTTGGCCGGTTTTCCCTCTTGGAAATCCTGCCTGAGGCATCACTTGTGGGGGACACAACAAACCTCCTCCCGCCGCCATCTGACAGACAAGGTGACCTTACCAGGAGGGGTTTTTTTGTGAGCTGAGTGAATTCTGAGCTCCCGTTGGCAAAACTACTCAGCTCCTTGTCTGGCTGGGTGTCAGCACGAGAACGGGAGGCTGAGGTGCCTTGGAACAACATTCCTCCTGGCTGGCAAGAAGCAGTCAGATATGCAAGTGCAGGGCTGGTTGCTAAGGGAGCTCTCCAAACTTGCACTGATAGGGAAGGGGAGGGTTTGTTTGGGAATTTTCAGATCCTCTGCCGTGTTCCTGCTATGATGTCAAGCAGTCTTTGACACCGTGTCAAGGGGAACAAGCCTGCAAGCTCACCTCCAGCATTTCTGTGATCTTGGGTGAGATCCTGCCTCAGAGTCTGCTACACCTCAGAGAAAAACTTTTAAAGATCTTGCATGTTTTGTTGGCTCCATATTGTTGACTGACTGACAAAATAAAATACTGAATTTTACCGTGTTGCTACTGGTAAGTTCAGAAAGACAGTGAAGAGTTGGAATTTAAATAAGACTCACAAGTTGCCAACCTCAGCTTTCTGTGACCCAAACCCTTGGAATTCTTGTATGTCTTCTCCTTCTAGCTGTATTTTCAGAATTAGGTTTGTAATGAAAGGGTCAGTAAGCAAAAACCTAGGAAGGATTTGTGCAGGTTTCCCCTGTGGCCACTGATCTAAATACTGAGCTACTGTAACCAAAACTGGCTAACTGGCACCAGAATCACATCCTGTAGTACGGGAAAAAATAAAATAGAAAAAGAAGACAGAAAAAAGGAAAAGAAATGGCCTGGGAAAGGGACTGAGTGAGCTTGTCAGTGAGTGAGCTGCCGGTCTCTGGAGCTCTGCTATTGTTTTCACTCATTTAGGCCGAGACTGGGGATCAACCAGTCTGACCCAGTTCCATTCCCTGTGTGCTAGTGCACGAGTTTTCCATTATTTAACATCACTGATCTCTGTGTTTGATAAGAAAGGCTCTTTCAAGCCTGGCTGAGCTGGACTGGCCACAATTACCCAAGTTATAAGCACAATTTTAGCCCACTACAATTTCTGGATTCATAGTCATTTGAAAAACTTGTTTCTTGCAGTTCTGCACAAGGTCGTGGATCTTGCCTGCTCCCCAGCTTTAGATTTGTGTTTGCACTCCCTCCCTTAATGAAGAGCAAATCCCACTTCCACCGTGGGTGTCCTGCCCTGTCTCAGCACAGGAGGTGCAGAAGCTGCAGAACGACACAGGAACCCGTGAGTGCACACACAGAGGGCTTTGCTGATATCCCAGACCTCCTGTGTCCTGGGGTGGGTTCTACGTGCCAGGGGCAGCTCCTTATCCATGCAGGGGGTTCTGCAGAATATACGGAACATTTCGTGTTTCTCTGTGGAAAGAAAACACCAAACACAAAGAGGGAGAGACTTGCTTGGACTGTTGGAGACTCTCAGAACTCTTTCCAAGTCAGGGAAGGGTCTTTCTCAAGAGTCTTTCAGACTTCCCAGTGAAGCCAATTTTTGCTTTACAAATAAATATTAATCAAGGCAGGCAATTTAACCAGAGATTTTCAAACTCCTTGTGAGTTCTTTAACTGCCAAACTCTAAACCTGATACTTTTTTTTCTTTTCCTTTCTGTACTTGGCTAGTCCGTTTGCAGTAGCTTGTAACTGCATCAGGAACAGCAGCAGCAGAAACATCAGCCAGGCTTGTGGGTAAAACACTCCATGGTTGGGGCAACTCTGCTTTGGAGTGGCAAATTCATGGCTGGTGGTGATGGGGAATTAATAATTATCATCTACCCCGTACTGCCAGGTGAAGGGTTAGCCACATCTCATCTGTATTTCTTTTTCCCTTCGTGTTTGTAAAACCAATTCCTAATTACTCATCCAAGTCTAGGAGAAGACTTTGAGTTCTCTTGGCTGGGGCTGCTTGTCAGACTCTTGATTATAGTGGTGCTCTTTTAAAATAAATCAAAATAAAAACTTAAAAGTTTGACCTTTAGCAGCTTTAAAACTAGAAAAATAAAAAAAAAACAAGCAAGAGAAAAAAACCCAAACAACTTACTTCTTCTTTAAGAATTCAATTTTAATTGAATTTTAAGGCATGCCTAGCATTTTT
The DNA here is from genome assembly GCA_013400975.1 of Atrichornis clamosus. NCBI lineage: Eukaryota > Metazoa > Chordata > Aves > Passeriformes > Menuridae > Atrichornis > Atrichornis clamosus. The sequence continues at coordinate 100,560 of WBMZ01009298.1, read as the reverse complement.
GGTGGTTAGCAAAAGAGGCTTAGACTTTGTGACTGCTTTGGACTGAGGTTACTGATTGCTTTCCTTTTTTTTTTTTTTTTACTTCCAAACAAGGGAAAAACATGTTTATTTTAATTGAACAAATCCATATGCTGTTCTCCAGACCTAGCTGCAAGTGAAGGGTTTGTTTTGCTGTTGTTGTTGTCCTCTTTTCCAACATAAATCATTCCATGAGTCCGTGACTCACTGCGTCGGCTGCCAAGGCAAATTTCCCCCAGCTCTATCACCAGCAGGACTTGCAGACACATCACTCTTCCCTCGTGCTACATATGAGGCTCTTCTGTGTTGTTCTTTGGGATCTGTGGAGGGTTTAAGGGGCTGAGGGTGGGCTTGTTGGTTGGTTGTGATCTATGGAGGGTCTAAGGGGCTGAGAGTGCGTGTTTTAGTTGCTCTTCGTGGCATATGGAGGGTTTAAAGGACTGAGAGTGGGGTTTATGGTTGTTCTTTGTGATCTGCGGAGGGTTTAAGGAGTTGAGGATGGGTGTTTTGGTTGCTCTTCGTGTTATATGGAGGACTCAAGGAGCTGCGGGTGGGTTTTTTGGTTGTTCTTTGTGATATATGGAGGGTTTAAGGGGCTGAGGGCGGGTTTCTTGGTTGGTTGTGATCTATGGAGGGCTTTGGGAGACTGGGAGGTGGATTTTTCCGCCAGTGCTTTGGAACTATGGTGTTTTCACTGCCACAATTACAAAACTGGCTTTCATGCTGTGCTCAGTGGCCTATCGCTGGGTGGCAAGGAGCAATTTTTCAGGGAGTAATAAACTCCCTCCAGCTTGGCAGGGCATCTCTAGAAGGCCCCATTGTTCTCCTGCTGCCAACACTGCCCTTCCTTCCAGGAGCCCACTCTCCCTGCTGCAGCCCCAGCTCATATTTTCCTTCTTCTTATTAGCACACTGGAGAAAGTCATCATTAATCAAAAGCAAGCACATTTAGCAAAGTTCAATGTGTATGAAAAATTTATGTCAACCTTTAGGCTCTATGACAGTCCCAAGGCTTCACTTAATAAGTTCTATAATGACTTACTGTTAATGGCTGATCCACATTATCTCTTTGAGCTCTACTGGGCCTTTCAGTAACATTTTCTATTATTGATTCTGGAGCTGCTGCACGTTACCCAGACATAGAAACAGAACTGCTGTTTGCATTCTTTGCTCTCTAAAGTGGAAAGTTGGATGTGGTAAACTATAAAAACTCCCAGAACATGATTTTCTCTCACGTTATGCGGCTCTAGCAAAGAATGAATGAAAGAGCAGCTCTTTGTGGGGGCTGGCAGAAGCTCTTGGAAATGACTGGAAATTTGACATACCTTGTCCATTGATTTAGCAGAAATCTACACTCCTAAAGCTGTCCTCATCCAGCCATCTATCACCCTTGCTAACAGTCTTAGAGGAGCTCAGGTGCTGCATGGCTCAGTGCCCCGAGAGCTGCACTTTTGTTCGCTGATGAATCAGAGTTAATCTCAGACATTTAATTTCTCTCAGAATTTTACCTGGGTTAAAAGACACGGAAAGGCTCCTGACAACCAAGGACTGCCCCTTTCTGTGGCTTCGCACAATGCTCCAGCAAATGCTCTTCAGTAAACACAATCTCTCGAGGTTGTTCAGTTCTCATAATTGTGTGGTTTTCTAAAGCCTGGATCCTGGGTACACTCTTTAGCACAATGTTTACTACTGTCAATAAATGGTAGCACTAATAACGGTGGGTATAATGAGGTAACACTGCTGGAATCCAGGTGTTCCCACACTCCTGGAAGCTGCTCTGTCACACTGTGTTTGAACATCCTCAAATGAAGGAAAATGGACACTCTGTGTGCTCACCTGGGCTGCCACTGCCCTGCACACTCCTCTGCAGTGCCTGGTGTCATGTACCGTTCCTCTCCTGGAGAAAAATTCCTCCAATAACACCTAATCCCCTCGCTAAGAACTGCTAAAAATGTTTATTTTTTTGTCATGGCCACCCAAAGGGAACTGACTGTTTCATTCACATATGTAAAAATACACAACTGTAGTAAAGTTTAAAAAAAAAAGAAAAATTAATAAATCCCTAGGAGTTGCTTTACAGTATTTTGAAAAAGAAAGAAGAAAACAGCAGAAATTCTTTATATTGAGAGACACTGTAAATCACCAGCAAGGTCAGCCCCTACTATCCAGCCAATGTAAATATTATAGAATGATTTGGGTTGGCAGGGACCTTTAGGATCACCCAGTTCCAGCACTCTGCTGTGGGCAGGGACACATTTCACTAGACCAGGCTGCTCAGAGCTCTTGCCAACCTGGCCTTGGACACTTCCAGCACCTGGATCAAAACAGAAGCTGTTTTCCTTTATTTCTGCCCTCTCCTCCCCTTTCCTATCCCTCTTGAGAGACTGGACTCTCTCCAAGTGAGAACGGCAAGGTCAGCACCATCCTACAGAACCCAGAGCCATCCTACAGAACCCAGAACCATCCTACAGGACACAGAGCCATCCTACAGAACACAGAGCCATCCTACAGGACACAGAGCCACCCTACAGAACCCAGAGCCATCCTACAGGACACAGAGCCATCCTACAGGACACAGAGCCATCCTACAGAATCCAGAGTTGTCCTACAGAACACAAGGCCATCCTACAGGACACAAAGCCATCCTAGAGAACCCAGAGCCATCCCATAGGACCCAGAGCCATCCTACAGAACGCAGAGCCACAGCAGCAGTGGGAGCACGGATAGGGGTCATGGCTTGTGCTGTGTCCAATGCTGCACTGTAAAACCCCCTAATACTGACTGGATTAAATCCATGATGTGCCCTTTGGATCAGCAGCTTCATGTTCCTGGTGCTGGGAGAAGTGGACAAGCACAATCAGAACTCTGCTGGCTGCTGTTCAAGTGAGATCACAGTGTACACAAGCTATTTACCGCCAAACTCTTTCAAGAATTAAAAGCTGTGCATAACCCTGAATGTTCCAAGGAGACTATTGCTGGCAAAGTGCTCTCAGCCATAGCAGATAATCAGAAAATTTAGCAAAAAAAGCTTTGCTATTAACTCTGCCTCAAAATAAAAAGGGCATCTGTACTTGACTGTAATAAAAAAACTGGTGCAAAATGTCTGCATGGTAATAACAGAGACCACAGTTTTAATGAGAGTTGGGGAAAAAGAAAGACTAGAATTTCTGGCTGTTTATTTGCCCTTGGTGGATTATGAGATGAAATGAAAGCCCCTGCTTTTTTTAGCATGGAGGTCAGCGTGGAGTCGTGCTAATAAAAGAGCATTAGACTCCCAGAGCACCTCTAAAACTCAACCTAAACCAACCCTTCCAGGGCAGTGTAGGAAGCCATATGCCAGCCATTCATTGTGGACATGGCCCCTTCCCATCACACCTTCCAGAGGTGAGCCAAATCCCAGGAACAGTCGGCTGCTCTGTTTGTTTGGTGCTGTGGAAGTGCTGTGGAATAACCCAGCTCTGCCAGCCCGGGCTGTGTCCTTCCCTGTGACCTCCCTTGTATGCCACAGGAATTATCATTCTGTGCTCCCAGTTTGTGTTGGCTGCACAGTCTAAGGGCAAAATCTACAAGGTATTCCTGGGAGTCACAAGCTGGAATAGCCAGTGATGAACGAGAGGCTCAGGGCTCCCTGCCCAGTGAATGGGACACCCGGGCTGCCCTGGCAGCAGGGTAGGTGAGCCAGTGAAGGGCTGCATCTGCCAGGAGAGTGATGTGCTGTGACCACACCACCAAAGCCACCACCTCTGCAGCCAGGAAAACTTCTCCCAGTTTGGGGAGTCAGGAAATGGAGGGTGAAGCATTTCTAGGAAGGGGGCCTGCCTATAAATGCCAGGCAGCAGAGAAAGGAGGAGGAGCTCGCCCTAAACCATCCTGGTCTCCTTGAGCTTTACTGTTTGTCTTGAAAACTCTTTCAGAGTAGAGTGGGAGAAGAAAAGATTCAGGCAAAGTGCTTTTGGTCTGATTGGTTCAATGTCCTGTAGGATGAGAAATCAAAGGCTACGAGGCAAGCAAGATAATCTGAGGGTGTCTGAAGGTGTACGAGGGGCTCAGTCCTCAATGCTGCCCTCAGCCACCACTCTGACTGCACTGCCATGATGGACACCCACCTCCAGAGCACAGACAAGCAACACAGAGGGATATGGGGAGCAGGTTTGCTCCTATGTTACAAGAAAGGGCTGCTCTGAGTCCTGGTGGATGGGACCAGCTCCACTTACAGGCCCTGCAAGTGCAACTTTTGAAAGAACCCAGATCCCTGCTGACTTCAAATGTAACCTTGCAGCTCTTAAGAGTAAGCTCTCCCTTACTCTTGTAAGCCCATTGATCTTTAAGAAGAGTGGCAGTGCCCTAGAAAACTTTCATCCTCTCTCTTCTAGGTTCCTTCCCAACCCTGGTGTGCTCCAGGGCTCCCGGTGGGCTCAGCACATCGCTGCTGTCCAGCAGTGAGTCACGCAGGTCAAAGCATGCTGTAAAATGTGATGTGTCCTTCCAGCCCTTCCTTCATGAAAGCTTCCTTGCCCACAGTGAAATGGCAGGGAAGCAGAATGTCCAGCTGGAAAAAAGACTCTTGCTCTTAATGGGTCAAATCCAGAGTTATTTATCTGGCAAAGAGTTTCCATCTCTCTCAGAAACTTCAAAATGGATCTGTCAGGTTGAATCCCATCATCATTTAAACTCAGAAGAGTGCAGTGTTTGTGTTGTTTTATTAGCCCTGATTTCTGACTCTGAACTCCTCCTCTTCTCGAGGTTCTCCAAGCAGAATTCTAAGTGCTCTTTTTACTCTACTCCTGCTACTCACAGCAAAGGTTACATGCTCAATTTGTCTCTGTTTTTTTCAGTTGTTGTTGTTTTCCCTGAAAGATGGTATTTTCCTTCTTGATCTCTTTTAGATTCAATTTAAAATGTGTTCTGTTTTGCACCCTGAGTACTCTATTAATATCCCTGCCACAAGCATCCCCAACTCAGTGTATTACTCTCTGTAAGGAAGTTTAATTTGTTTCAGTTAAAGATCAGTGTTGTCATAGAGGAGCATAATATCACCCTCACCAGTTTTAATGAATAAATAGGGTAAATACTAAATCATTGCTCACTTCTGCAGGTCCTTCTGGTTCACTTGCAGAAGCTGTAAGGGGCATGGAGATTGTCTAGGAGGGCAACATTCCTAAAGCTTAGGGCCCTTATCCACCAGAAACGTGGTCAGATGAATCACTAGAGTTACTCTAGAGAGAAAGGTGGCCATATGCAAGTTTAATGGAGAATGGTCTCACCCTGCCAAGGAAAAGAGAAAGAAAACCACAGAGGGTTTTAGGGGCTGCCAGTGCATATTATTCAACTTTCATTAACTCTCTTAAGAACAAGCCAGAGAATTGAATTTGGATTCTTGCTGCAAAGCTCAACTGCAGCCCATCTGTTTTTCCCAAACAATGGGTAAGCCGACATTTATGCAAAAAAAAAAAACTTTTGCCTTAGGATTTGAAGGTGTAAATAGCAGTTACCTCACAGCCTGGTGTGTCTCTGCTTTTTCAGGGATGTATTTTAGAGGAGATCTTTGTGTTCGGGCTTCTCCCGGCTGTGTTTGAACACTGCTTGAAATGATTCAGGAGTTTTGCTCAGTTGCTGTGATCCAAGGCCCATATGGCTTGTTTTGGAGTGTGTAAAGGTCAGTGCTTCTGTTAATACAACTAGTACAAATACTTCCCTGCCATCTGACGATGTTCCTCCTGATTCAGATTGGCAGCCAGTTCCCCCCCACAATCTGGAATTTCCTCCCGACGTGGGCTGTTGAAGTGGAGATGATAACAGTTTTAAAATCAAAGGTTGAATGCTTCTGTTGAGTTATACTTGGAACCGACCATGTTCTGTACAGTGAGAACATCCCATATGGAAAGGACATATGTGTTGGATACAATAATACCTAAATAGTGGATACAATTTTATATAACCCTTATATTCTCATAGCTGTTACATACAATTCTCTAATGAGACAGGTGAAATAGATGACATCAATACTGACATTTCAGTCCATATGTCAAAGGCTTACACAATAAATAGGGAGTTTTAGAGACAGATTTAGTTGTACATCATTTTTCAAACAATTGCATTGCTGTAACTTGGAAACCCTGTTGGACTGTCCTTACAAAATAACTGGAGACAGCACTGGAACTTTACACTGTGCCTTGGACAGACATGCACACACACACACAAAGACATTCATAAATTGTCAAATATAAACTATTTAGACTAAATTTTTTCCTGGTTTACTTCAAAAACTCTCAAGGTTTTGGAGGGATAAAGCAGGGGGAAAGTTTCAGTGAAAATGTAGAGCTAAGATTAAGAGAATCTTGACAATAGTCCTTGTTTTGAAATAGCATTGCTCAGGTGTAGGGCCAGGCTGTGGGAGCTGGGAGGGCCCTGGGTAACCATGTCCACGCCATCGCTAATCTTGCCCTAAGAAAACCCCTCCCAATGTAGAAGATAAGCTTGGATGGGGAGGAGGGGAACAAAACTCAGCTTGCAGATGGTCAGTGAAGACCTGTTAGTACTTGGCAGCTAAATTCTCTCAAGAGTCTGGGCACAAAATTTTCCAATCCTGTCCTTGTCCTCCGCAGGCTCAGCATCAGCCCCCACACAGGAGCTTGGGCACTGAGCTGTCTGTTGAAAACAGGATGTGGGAGGGGTCAACATAATGACATTTCTGCTTATTTTAAAGGAGACTAAGTAATTTATTTTTTTTCTTAAGAAGCTGTAGTCATTTTATGGACCTGCATTACTCAGTCTCACAAGTCAGGGAACAGCAATGATGCATTTCATGCTCACATTAAGGTAGTTGCAATATTTTTTCCTCATCACCACTGTATTACTTTACAGAACTTCCCAGAAATTAGGGAAATATTTGTTTTCCCTCTTGTGACTGAAACAAGTTTTTTTAAATCTTTCTTCTGATTTTTCATTTTTTGTGTCAGTAAATACAAAGCATTGCCATTGCTTTGTGAGAACCTTTAGGGGAGGAAGTATGGGGAAATACGTTATTCTCTTAACATATGTTCTCTGGAAATTAATCACCTATGAGATGAAGAACCTAATGGTTTGTGGTCATGCAGATATTAAGGCACATTAAGTACTGAAATGGAGCTGCCTTTTTCCAGCAGTACTCTGATAACCAACAAGCCTTGGAAAAGAAATCCACACACTTATCCTATGCTTTTCCATATATCTGATTAAACATTAGCTCTTTAACTGAGCTATGTGCCAATGGTATATGGAAGAAGCATTTAAGAGACTTCAAAGCTCTGTTGGTGCCTAGTGGAGGTTTCAAAAGGACCCTAAATCTGGTGTCCATTTTTTCCAAAGCATTTCCCGAGATCCTCCTTGTAAAAGGACTTGTGCTCCACCAACCTTTTTGAAAGTCTCCATCTTCTTGTGAAAACGAAACAATTTTTTATTTGCTTGTATGTTGCTTGTTTGCTGCTTGTTTTCTATCTTAATAATCAGAAATGCTGTGAAATAAACTGGGTGGAAAAAAATCCTACAGTGAATTTCAGTGGTCAGAGCCAGGCTATTAAAGAGCAGTTTAACACTGCAGAGTGGGAATATTTTAACCAGCATGAACACTGCAAACTGAACTCCACTCAGGAATGAGGGTGCTTCTTCTCAGCCACCAAGTGATTCCTTAATCAGCAATTTTGCAGATTTATAGACCTAAGAAACTAAAAACCTGAGTTCTTCATAAGCTTACAAGCTGAGTTACTTCCAAAACCCTTCACTCATTTTTTATTATTTTATATTATTGTATTAGCAAGCCTAATAGAGCCATTATTGGCATGGTCAGGCCTTTGCATGAGTTTAGTGGGGATTTTCACACTGTCCTAAAATTCAAGAGCAAATTTCCATAGGGTCCCTCCATTAAAAAAGCTTTGAGGGGGGAGCTGCAAAGACTCTCCTTGCACCCTCCTCCTCACTCTGTACCATCTCTGGTGCTCATCCAGCCTTCTTCTGCATCACTGAACTGGCAGGAACATTTATTAATTAATTTATTTATTTAATTGTAAACTGAGCTACATTCTGGCCGCTTTAATGAGCTGAAATGGTAAAGGAATAAGAAAATGAGCTAAATAACAAAATTCCCTGGAAGCCACCCAAACGGGATGCAAGGTTTTACTCACTGTGACGATGACCCTTCAGTGTTACCACGTCTTCTGAGCACTGCAGGGAGGAAGTGGCACTCAGTGACACACAGAATTGCTGAGGCCCTCTGAGCAGGCTTGGCTGAATCTGCAAGTCATCCTGGGCCTTATCTTTTACGTCTTTCCCTTTCGAAATATTCAGGGATAACTGTGAGTCTTGTTCCTAAAGTCATTTCCAAGTAAAAATGTGCTTCTCCTTTTTTTTATGTTTTTTTAATGTACATTGACTCACGCTGGCACATGTGCACAGAACTTCAGATTTCCAACAGATTACTGTATCTTTTGGCAGCCTTCAGTTAAATGCTATTAAACTGCTTGTGTTTTTATAGGATAGACTAATGGGATTGATAGCCCTTAAACATTGCTCCTATAGCAACTGCTGAGTCTTGGGGTGCTTCAAGTAACCAGGAATTGAAACAGCAACACTGGGAATTAACCCGTGGTTGGAAAAGTTTGAATTAGTGTGTAAAGGAAGGAAGGAAGGAAGGAAGGAAGGAAAGGAAGGAAGGAAGGAAGGA
>WBMZ01009298.1:0-91709 GCA_013400975.1 Atrichornis clamosus | reverse complement strand
AAGAAGAAAGAAAGGAAAAAAGGAAAGAAGGAAAGAAAGGAAGGAAGGAAGGAAGGAAGGAAGGAAGGAAGGAAGGAAGGAAGGAATTACCAAAACTCACGATATCTAAAGTGTTATTTATCATGACTGCCATAACAAAGACTCCAAATACCAATTTCTCTTCCCAGTCCTCACATTCTGAAGCAGCTGCATGACTGGTTCTGGCATCTCTTGAACACCACCAGACTGAACAGCTTTATGGATGTGCCTTCAGCTTTCTCTTCCTTCTTTCTTTTCTTCCTTCCTTCTTTCCCTTTCTCTCTTTCTTTCTTATATATATTCCTTGAGGCCACAGAGGAATGGAAATCTGACTCTAAAGGCTCAAAATGTCTCAAAAAAAAAACAGAAAAAAAAGAAGAAAGACCCTACCTTTATTATTTAAATCTCAGGGTTTTCAACTCACCAGATTAGTAGGTCTGACTCACTGCTTTTATCTCTTGGGGTTGGCAGTTTGGGAAGCAGATTTCATTACAATAAAAGAACAGGTGCCATTCATATTCTTAACTTTTTTTTTTATATCACTGCATAACGTACATCTGTCTTACAGCTCCAACACAAAACAGAAGCCCTGAGGACTGTTCACTGATTATTCCACACCATTTTTCTTAAGAGCAGGACTGTTCCCCTGTTCTGGTCAAACTAATTAACAGAGCGATAGCATCACTGTAACATTGTGCAATTCCTATTTTAAATAATGTTTAGTGTGTACTGCTGCCCTTTTCTGTCAAAGTATTACTGTGTGTTTTGGCACAAAGATATCTGCATTTCTATATCTTCTACCAATTTTACAAAGGTTTTCTAAGGCTTAATGAATGGAAAATGCTTTGAAAAGCTGTAGATAAAAGGCAATTTTGAAGGCAGTCATTAGTAGTAAATACCCTCATCAAAATTTCTCTTGCTAATCCTTTCTGCTCTGGCTGTGCTCTGTGCTGACAGACCATTCCTCCAAGGTTATTCTAATGCCACCTTACAGACAACAACCCCGAAAGTCACTTATGTTCACAACCTTGCTGGCACAAATAACACCCCACTCTGTTCAGTTTAAAGTGGGCCACCTTAACACCACAGATCCACAGTAAAAAGGGAAATTCATGGACTTTCTGTGGAACTCACCATTAAAACTAATATTGTGTAACTGGAAATCAACTGCTTCAATTAATGGGAATATATGGCTTCATGTTGTAGGCACAACCTTTCCATTTGAAAGCTCACTGACATATGGGTTCCCACTGGTGCTATAATTACACCGTGCCTAAAAGTCATCATTAGTTTAAAATGTGGAGGTGTTGTTTTGGTTTTTTTTTTTTAATATATAATGAACGGTCTCGTTGGTTACGAGGCACGAGCCTTTTCTTTTAGCACGGGTTTCAATGGAACTCATTCATTTCGCTCCCGGTTCCTCCCGTGGCCGCTCCATCCCCGCCGGCGTCAGCAGGGAATTCCAGGCTGACAGCCCTACCTGGGAATGGCAGGCACACAATGCCCCTCTTTAAAGGGTCTGGGGCTGTAGGACAATGGAGCATTGTTGTCCATGGGGCCGAGGGGAATGCCATTAAAGCTCTGCACCCCGACAGTCCTGCGGGAAGGGAACAGGAATGGGAACGTTCAACACATATGCGAGGATAACTGAGACTTCAACAAGTGAGGCTCTGATGGTAACCTGGGCAGAGGAACCATCAGAGAAGCAAGAAAGCTGCCCTCCGAGTGCCTAATTGAACTTGGTTACCAAAATTTGCCTTTCCAAGGTCATTTTAACAGTCATTCTAGAGAGAGATGCTCCTACCATGCTGTGGCACTGCCAGCACCAGCCTGTGTTTGATCAGGAGGCTGCCCATGTTGCCTGCAGGTTAAGTTTTTGCCTTGCTTTTCTTTAATTAAAAGGTTTGTAAGAACAATATTTTTAAAGTTTTTGTGGTGGATAAGAATGTATTTGAAGCTTTCTAATGGATGAAAGCATTTACTTTGATCTGCAATGAACACTTCATTTTGGATTTTGGTATTTCAACAACACTTTGGTATAGTTCAGAGGGAAAATGTACCTGAATTTGAAATAAACTTCCAAATGAAATCTTATGCAAACAGGAGCAGGGAGGTATGTTTGAAATCTGTCAAAACAAATTGTTTTGAGTTTTGTAAAGCATTGTGTTTGGCTTTTTGGGGTCATGAATATTTCAATGAAAGCAATATGTAATTGGAAAATGCCCATCAATGTCAAGTGTCTGTATTTGTCACAGAGTTCTAGTAATCTGTGTTTTGGTCATGCCTTTGATAGCTGTGGGTCTTGTAGATCCTCTAAGCATTTTGTTTCCTCAGAGGGCCACTTTAGCTCTGAATACAGAACCCCACAGTCACATTTCTGAAGAGGCAATGGAGAGGCACCAACACTGCTCAAATCACAGCAATGGAGTTGGAATTATTTATCTGCCCTCACCATCTCACCAAATATCTGTGAAAGACCTGGAGATCTCCTTAAAAACCTTTGGGCTTGAGGTCAGTGGAGATGGAAAAGCATCTTTTTATTGAGCTACACAAGGTATTATTAAGCAACTCGCTTGTCACCTATTACATATGAAATGATTTGCAGTCACTTTTATGTCTTCTCTCTCCTCCTCAGGCATCTATTTGGGGAGCAAAGCACCCGAGTGTTTTCCTGTGCCACAAATGAGGCCTAGTGGTGCAGTAGTGCCTGTGAAGGCCTGGATGCAGTCTGGAATTCTGACTCATTTTTGGATTTGGAAAGCTCAACGAGGGCCGTGTCAGGACTTTCGCTGAAAGACACTGTCTTTCAAGGTGTGCATGATGGTCTTAAGTGGGCTTGAAGTAGCTCAGTCTGGTTCTTTTCTATTGTCTTTGCTGTTGATTATTTCTGGAATCCACTTGACTGCTACTCAGCCTCCTTTTCCCTGTGTTAGGAGTAAAGCAGCGGGGCTGACGGCAGGGAATGTTCCAGCAGGGAGGCAGGGGCAGGCCGGGGAGTGCTGCGCTGGAGGAGGCCACAGCCAGGCACAGCCGCCAGCACGGGCTCGGTGTGGGATCCCATGGGAGCGTCTCTGTCTCTGAGCATTCCCTGCAAGGAGCTACAGGAAGGGAAAAGTTCCTGACTCATCCTTACCCTGTGAAATATTTACGTGCACCTCCGGAGAGCTCGGCCTGGGAGACGTGCCCTCAGCTCTGTGAGCCACAGGAACACCGCTCTATTTTCTAGAGATCTCTCTTCAACCAACAAGTGCTGGTGTTTGCTTTGATGCCCAGATCTCCGAACCTTCCCCGGCTCCCCACTGCTCACTCGGGAGCATCTCCGCAGCCCACACAACCCTTCTCTCCCGGGAGCACCCCAGGATCCCGGGCTGCTCAGCCCCCCAGCACACCGACCCACACCTCCCGGACCCACACCAGCCTCCCACGCACTCCCTGCTCCACGTCTGCCGGAGCTGGGAATGCTCTCACACCCGCAGAGCACAACAGAGGTCCATTTGACCAGATTTCACCCGGTGTAGCCAACTAAAATCCCTGAGGCCAGTCATTAGGCTGTGTTAATTATGGCAATCAGCCTACCCAGTCTGACCTAATTATAAATAATTAGCTTATCCCTTTCTTTCCAAACCTCTTCCCTAGTGAGATGGTACTTTTAAGATTTTTAAACTAGCAAAGCTCCCCTCACGGATTTGCTTTTCAGGTGTAGCAACCTTGACATTAAAGGCCTAAGTCCATGAGAAAGGCAAGGTCAGCATCTCACAGACCTGGGGAAGAAGAAGGTGCCCTTCATTCCTTCAGGAATTACAAACCTCAATTCTTAAGCTACTTCACTGTTGTAGGGTGTCTGCTGGGATTTTTAAAAATACCTATAGGCACCAAAATAACACTAGGTGCCCATTTGCCTAATAAAAATATTTCTTAAATGCCTTTTTAAAAATCTTGTGCATTTGGATTGTAATGATGCCTCTCAGAACTATTGTAACAAGAAATTGAGCATGGCACAAACTATCACTGTTAGCAGTCGTGCCCAGTTATGCCCAGTAGTGAATGAAATCATTGCTCAAAGTTCCCTCTGAACATAATTTAACACCAAAAGGTTAAAAATTCTTTTCTTTCAGGGAAAAAAATGCGACATTTTTGTTTTTTGGTGCTTCAAGCAGCAAAGACTTGTCTTTTTGCCTCTTGTCTCTAATTAGACATTAACTAATCCTCACCAGAAAAACCAACTCCACATGAAACTCTGTTGCTTCCCAAGCTTATGTTTTGCTGTTCTCATTTTGGAAATGAGTTCTGCACATGTGTTGTGTGGGATCTCTCAGCAATAACGCACTTGATGGAACTGGATGGTGTATCCTTGTAGTCTCAAAATGTCCCTCCAAATGACTCGTCCAATAAAAGCTCTTTGAGGAGCTCTCTAAATCCTCCTTCCTGACCCAAATAAATATTTTTTTCTTGAGTGTAGGTGATTTTCACTTGTGCCCATACCTCCACACCAAGCAGGATGTACCTGACATTTTGCCATTTTCCTGCAGCCTCTCTCTCCATGGCCACCAGTTAATAGAACATCCCTGGGTTCTCAGGCTTTGTCCTCCCACATCTGGGAGATTTTTGAGGTGTTTCCCCTTTCCAGACTCCATGCCAAGCACAACTTTATATTGTCATGCACTGATGGACCTTGTCCCCTTACCTTTCCCATTGAAAAGGATGCAGTTAAACCCAGCCAGTGATGTCAGCCTATGATCATTTTGGAATAATTCCCATTCCAAGGATTTGTGCTCCTGGCTCATTCTCACTAATGCAAAGTACTCCCAAATGTGTCAAAATTTCCTACTTTGAATACTAAGTCAAAGCTCATTAAGGCCAATTTATTTTTCTCCTCCAATGACTCCCAGGTCCTCTGAATCAAACCCTGTTTACAGAATTCTCCCAAGGCTGTCTCTTGCCTTTCCCTGCAAAGGACATTTGCAAAGTTTAAAGCCACCTCTATTTCTATGCACGGCATTTACCAACAGTTAGGTCTGTAAATAACCAAGCTACCTGCTTGGTCAGGAAGGCAACCTGTGGGATGACATTTTCCTCCAGAAAAGTATTCCAGTGGCTTCAGGTGGAGACTGACTGCAAAAAGCCTGCTTGCTCTGTACCAGGAATTCTGAACACAGCCTGGGGAGATAAAGTTAACCTAAAATGCAATTTTTCAGTTTTGTGGAGCATGTGTTTCTGGGCTCCTCACATGGCATGGCACTGGGATAAATGGATGACTGAGCATTGCAAATTCCTGTATTCCGTTCTGCTTTACATGGAAGAAATGTTCTTGGGTCTACAATAGATGTTTTGTGCCAATTATCACAAATAGCTCACATTTTTACACCAAACTGCTCCAACCAATATGTGGGAGTTTGCTTTGTACCACTACAGTGTGAGCATTATTTTAACTAAATACCGGATTGTGCTGTACCATGTATTGGTGACACTACAGGGATAGAGAAGTGCACTTTGTTCAGCATGAATGTGAATGTGGGGGTCATCCAACCCTAAAGCCCATCCAGTGCCACCCCTGCCACGGCAGGGACACCTCCCACTATCCCAGGGTGCTCCAAGCCCCGTCCAACCTGGCCTTGGACACTTCCAGGGATCCAGGGGCAGCCACAGCTTCTCTGGGCACCCTGTGCCAGGGCCTCCCCACCCTCACAGGGAACAATTCCTTCCCAATATCTGACCCGAGTTTCCCCTCTTTCAGTCTGAAGCCTTTACTCCTTGTCCTGCCACTGCAGTTCCTGCTGAATTGTCCCTCTCCATTTCCCTGCAGCCCCTTCAGACCCTGGAAGGGGCTGTGAGGTCTCCACACACAACCTTCTCCTCTCCAGACCGAGCAGCCCCAGCTCTCCCAGCCTGGCTCCAGAGGGGAAGATGCTCCAGTTCCCTGAGCAGCTCCGTGGCCTCCTCTGGACTTGCTCCAAGAGTTCCATGTCCTTTTTATATTGGGGACACCAGAGCTGTTCACAGCATTCCAGGTGGGTCTCATGAGGGCAGAGTAGATGGGGACAATCCCTTCCCTTGACCTGCTGGCCAAGGAGTGGTGTATTTTGGTGGCATAAAAGAACGACTAAACAAAACCTTCCTGCTACAAGCCCTCTGTTATGGATGATAAATTAAACTATACTTAAAAAAAAAACCAAACCCAAACCTTGACATGCTTTAAGCTACATTTCTCCATGGATTCTTATTCTTGCTTTTATCCTAGCCCTTTCACATCATCTGTCTTGTCTCTTGTTTTTGCCTGAGTACTACAAAACGCTCCTTCCCTCTCCGGCTCCCCTTTGCAGCCCATTATCCTGCCCCAGAGGAAGCTGCTGCCTGTCTCACGCTCCTTGCAGGAACTCCTGCGTGCTGCTAACCTTTGCCTGGCTGGCATAAAGCAGTGCTCTCTGGCTGTCTCTTATCTCTCTGATCCAGGCAGAGGTGTCAGAGTGTCCCAGGGAGCCATTAATCAGCGGCCCCCCTCTGCCATCCGCTCCTCAGAAGCTCTCCGTGAAACTGGAGTGCTTTTGGAGGTCTGGAGCAAGTAGCACAAGAAGCTTTTACCACCAATATCTTTCATAGATCATCTAACCTGATTGATGGTAATACTGAGAATTAAATATTTATGGCTTAGAAGCATGGGAAAGTTTTGAAATACATGTTTTAAATCTATATGAGAGGAGCAATGTCAAGGCATGTAAGAAGCTTTATGCAGTGGTTGGAGAAGGAGTTCTGTCTCCATTCTCTGCTTTTTCATTCTTTTTTCATTCCTTCCCCATTCTTTCATAATTTTATATAAAGGAAGTAAAAAACAAGGAAGATAAAAATCACAGAAAGTCGAAATAGAAGACTGAAGCTGTCTCAGGCTTTTTGTCTAATCATTAGAAACAAAGGAACCTCCTGTCATGTTTCATGTTGCTGAAGACAAGTTAAGATACTATATATACATCACACTAATGAATAATTTACTATGACCATACTGTCTAGGGCTATGATCTCATGCTCTCTTCCTCTTCCCACAACAAATGCAAGTTCCCACCATGTCTGATTGTTTGTGGCTGGAAGATCCATAGATACAGAGGCAGAAGAAATGCAGAACCAGTCCTGCTCCCTTCCATCAAAAGTCATCCCTTACTCACACAAATGTCGAACGTCCTGGAGGAAGTTTTAGCCTCATATCTTTAAAAAAAAAAGTCCCATGAGCCTCCTGATGGCATTTGGGATGTTAAACTATTGTAGGATTTTTAGCCAAATAGGCGAATTTCAGGGTTAAGAGCTGCATTTTGGTACAGATGCTGCCTCCTCCTAAACAGGCCAACCTCTGCTATTATTATTCATTCTGTTTACCTTAATGACAGCAAGGAAGTACTTGTGCAAGGTTAAAGCATGTTTCATTCCCCCAGAAGATTAGTGGCATTTCTATAATCTAAAATGTGAAGTCCTACATATCCTAGATATGAAACCTGACAGTATAATCTTTTATTCCCATTCTAAGCAACCATTTGCATGGGTGAGCATTCTCGGGATTAGTTGTACAGTTCAAAAATGTCCAGGGCTTGTTTAGGATTAACAGACTGAAGAAACAAGACATTTTTAAATTAAACTGCTGGGTTTTAAGGAATGTTTCCTTAATGGGTCATCCCAACCTTTTTTCCTGACTGAACGGATTTTTCTAAACCACATTGTATTAAGAAAGTCTTTTCATGTCACCTAAAAATACAAAGTATTTGGCTACATGATCTACATAAATCAAACAAAGAAACACTATTGAATATAAGAATTTTCTTCTGTGCAGGCCAGCATAAAATCTGTGCCCTACATAAACATTCCTGGCAGCTCTTCAGAAAGGCTGATTTCACCTACAATTATGAATTTAGACCCAAAATACCAAGAGTATGAATTAATTGCTTCCACAGGTACCATTAATATTCTTGCCCACCCCTGTCTTGATCTGAGATTAAACTTCAAAAAGTGAACCCAGGAAACAAAACACCAGTGTCTGAGCTGGGGTCTGGTGGCATCCCGGACCTCTGAAAACACAAACACTGAGCCATAAATGAAGGCCCCCCCCAGTCGAGGGCATCGTTGCTTTGAACACAGCACACTCCCCTCTATTTTGGTTCAAATTGCATTTCCCTCCACAGCGTTTGATCTTCTTAGAAAAGAAATTTGAACAGGCTTTCTGCACAAGCGAGAAATAATTCTGCAGTTCTGAGCGAGTCCTCCATCTCCAGAGGCCCTGCAGGGCCTGCTGTGTCTAATTCCCGGTCAATGTGGAGCTCTCCTTTTCCAGCATTCCAGACTTTGTTTTGGTAGAAGGCTTCCAGCACCTACTTATCTACAGAGAAAGTTCTGCCCAGCTGGCATCAACAAGAGCTCCTTGTGAGATCCCTATCTTTTGTGGAATGGCAAATAGGAGGATCAGCTTAATCCTGACAAACAAAGCGGAGCATTATCTGTGTTCTTCCTGATTTTGGGGAGCTCTTTTTTAAACAACAACATTCCACCAGGGAAGTCTGGTTTTAATACAGGCAGATAGAGAGCGTGATAAACTTAACAATGTTGTAATGAGAAGAGCAGCCCCACATTTGTCTTCATGTAGGCACAGTTAGGTTTCACAGTCATTCCTTCAGCAAAGCAGTTAAAACTGGAATTTGAGCAAACGTCACTGTTTTACGTGCCTGGGACTAGAGAATTCTGCCCCATCATCTCCCTGGGAGCCAAACGTTGGGAATCAGACAACCCTCTTTGTGTCTGGTTGGGGGATCGATGAGACCAACAAAGGAGCTGACTCTCAGAGCTGGTAGAACCAGAGTGAAGTGGAGACAAGAAGGAATGCAGGACTTGGACTGGCTTGGGAATACTGAGCTCAAAAGAGACATGCACAAGATCACACATCATCAAGTGACAAGGGCAGGACAAGAAATTTGGGCTCCTACACCCTACTCTTCTAGCTCTGCAAATAAATTATCTTAAAATATTTATTCAGGTTGCATCTATGGATAATGCTCCTGCCTAGCAAGTCATGTTGAGGTCTACAGATCTCAGCATTTTTGAATCGATGTTTCAAGATGGTCGACATGAGCCCACTTTTTTCTTTTTTTTCTTGCTATTTCCTACTACAGTCAATTTTTCAAAACCAAGACCAAAAGAAGAGTATGAACACAAATCAGAGACTTCCTGATTTGTGGTGATCGGATGTCAATACTGAAATTTAATTAAATCTTACAAATAAAAAATAGATTGCTAACTAAGCAAATTCTTGAATCAGAAATGGTAATGAGTATGCTTATCCAGTGCAATTAAAAGGTTGAATAGGATAGCTGATGTCACATTATTTTAGAAAAGAATTCCAGCTAAAACCTTCCCAGCAGGTTCAAATATTCTCACACAATATTATCATTATCAAAATATTTAGATATTTATTGCAGTGTTCATAAATTCAGATATGTGCCTTGAATTATGTCTATTAGAGAATTTTGGGTTTGTATATAGTTACGATTTCCTATAAAGCCCAATTAGAGATTAGATTAAGTGTGTTTCAGGAGCCTCTACAGCTGATTTTAAAGTCCTGCTTTGAACCAGCCAGTGTCAGGTTTTTAGTCAGAAACATCAGTTTTGTCACTGAGGAGTGACTTGAATCAAGTCCGGTAGTTTTAAGCCAGTGAGAATTGAGATGATCTGGACTCAGGGCCACATGTTTACTGAGAACATCAAGCTGTATATTAAGCTTTTAGCTGAGAGTTTTGATGCTCACTCGACATCCTAAAGCAGAAAATGAGTTTTCCAGTCCAGAGGGGACCATGGTGGAGTTCAGAGCAATGCTGGGCTCAGACCACTGAACGAGCACAGGCTGCAGCACTGTCAGTCTCTGAAAGAACACAGGGGTTAAATGCAGCCTTAACTCTCTGCTATAAGCTCTGCCTTCCAATCTAATTATTGGTTAATACTCAGATCTGTTTCTAAATGGATTTTCCTGTTTGTAGTACAGCCCTGCAGCCTTTGCTGCATGAAGTCCGGGGGCTGTGGCTGAGTAGAGGGCAATGCAATCAAGGGTAGAATGAGTTCTCTTCAGTCCTACATCCCATTGTAACTAAAACCAGGCTGTGCCTGCACACAAAACTCACTGAATTCTGCAAAGTTTGGAAGAGAATCCTAGGATTTGGGCCAGCAGAGTAGGAAAATATCATGGCTTCATAGTTGTTTATATAAAGCCAAATTATTAATACTTTTTTTTAGGTTCAGAGAACATCAGGATATTTTCATGAATTAGAGCAATGACCACTTTTCCCTAATAAATGTAGAGTTTGTCTCTTCTACTCATTGAAAAATCCAGGAGGAAAACTCCTGTAACACTGAGACTGTGATGTTTCCTATGATTTAATGTTAACTTTGTTGAGATCTGCTTTAAAATCACAGTTTGTGTGCATGGACTGGAGCATTACTTGTATTTCTGGTGATTGAAGTGCCTACACAGTCCTCAGTAGATGTTCAGAGTGGATAAACATTTTCCACAAACTATATTTCCTCAGCAATTCCCTTTCTTTTAATTGCACGATTTCTTTTTATTGCACTGATATTTTCCATTAGTTTCTAAATGAAGCAGATGTTTTTCCGTCAGTTTGGGATTTTTCCTACCAAAATATTAACTTCTCTTTTCAGTCTTGTACCTCATGCTCAAGGCTGGTAAACCTTTATAAAATAGCTCTTCCTTCCTCATGGCACCAATGTTCTTCCAGCCTGATGCTGTGCTTCATTCCCAGAAAAATCCGTCACTGTAGAATTGCAAAGGGATTTGATAATTAAAGTTAAATCTGGTTTTCTTTCCAAAAATGTGTGATTTCTGTGGTTTAGGCCCTAAGTGAAAGAAATCAGCATAACTGATTTCAAGAGAGAGGTGTTAACACTTGTTAAGCCTTTATTTTCAGGGTTTTCTTGTTTAGTTTTTTTTTCTTTTTTTTTTTCATGCTTTTGTTGTAAGCAGCAGGAAATGAATATTCATGATACTGACATTTCAATTGGTTAAATGCATCTTGTACAAAGGTTTTTTACGGACAAATATCAGAGATTCATCCCAACAATATTTATTTTTACCTTTCTGAAATCCAAACCCAACCCAAATCTGAGATTTCTTTTTTTTTATCCCAGTTTGTAATTTATTTGAGGGAACTCTTCTAGACATATCCTTCCATCAGCTATTGACAGACAAAAAGAAATAAAATTCTGATAAATTACTCCCTTCTCTTTCTGGAGTCAGACAAATTCAAGCTTTAAACTTGCTATAGAAAAGTAGAAATTGTAGTGTACTTAAGACAGACTCATTTAAAATTGAGCTTGAGTTCTGTTTTTAAAGGATTTCTTTCAAAAGACCATTCTGAACCTACTACCAGGTTTTTTTGAGGACCTATTTTTCCTTTACACTTGGCAAGCAATTTTAAAATAAAATATTAAAAATACACCATTTAAAAAGGTATGTATATCTGCATAAGAAAAGAAAGACTATTAGAACAGAGCAAGACTACATCCAAATGAAATTATCTGTGCTCTCTGTAAAGATAATGAGGAGATGATTTTGTAAGTGTTCTCAGCATTCCCACAAATCCCTGCATTATTGATGGCTTATATTTGGGAGAGAGACACTTCAAACTTCAGAGGCTTGAAGTACTTTATTTTCTTCTCGGAGTCTTTGCCATTCCTATTACATCTCTGCGTTATGTTAATCACAACTGCTTCTGCACATTATAATTTTCAATTACACTTCAGTTTTCTAAATGCATAAATTGTTCTGGTGGAATGTAAAACTCCAAATGCTGGATCAGAAAACTGGGTCGTAATTAATTGTTTTATAAAATACCTTCTCTTTCATTAGAGATATTACAAATCTAAATACTTGAGGTGAACAGCAGGTCAGGCCATGAAAAACTGCTGAAAACAGCCTTTTTAAAAGTCAATGCATTCTAATAAGTGACGATGAGAATATGAGAGGAGAGAATTCCAACTGCTACTCACAGCTGTTAAACCCAAGAGATAAAATTCCTGTGTTTTATCTAAGGTTGCCAAGGACTCATTAACCATATGAAAAAATTAAAATACAGGACAGAGATGGGAAGAGGAACAAAGTTTACTTTAGATTTGTATTGTTCATAAGATGTTATCTACAGGACCAAAGATGAATACTCTCCTACAAACATGAATTTAATTTCTCCCAAATGCATAAAATCTTCTGCAGTGAATATTTGGTGGCCTGCTTTTATTGTAATCTCATATTATTGTCTGTTATACCTACTTTTCTTTAATTTTTATGTCCTAAGCTTGACAAGTTTTCAGAGTTCACTATTTTATACAAGCAGAGAAAAGTTAATGAGAGTTTAATTTTAAATATTTGTCTTCAACATACAGGCATATGGTGGTTTTTGGTGAAAGGCTCACAAAAAAGTTCTATTTATTAGGGCAAAAGTGATGAATGTGAACTCCATGGAGCTGTTCATTAGAAATATTTTGTTTAAGTGTGTTCAGGAGATTCTAATGATTGCAGTATAATAGATGGGTGTCTTGAGCTCACATCAATAAATCTGGATGGAATTGGGGCCTGGAGAGCACCTTGTGGTTCAGATTGAGAGGGAAGGAAACAAAGGAGGAACTTGGCAAGGAAAGCAGAAAAGAGGTGTTTAAGAGCCAGTCTGGATGGATCATCAGCCAAGGTAATCTTCTTAGTATTCAAATGTGATAAAGCAGCCAGATGTTTGGGCAGAAAAAGAAGTTGAAGGCTGTGGGTGCCCAGAGATTGAGAGGTTTTTCCCTCCCAGTGCTGCAAGGAGGTGACAATGCACACAGTTAATATTCCCTTGCATTCACAGTAGCGCTGCCTCAGCCTGAACTGCTGTTTCATGAGGGATGGAGTTTAAGCCTTACCAAAAACACAGTTTCTTCAAAGGAGAACATCCACATAATGGATTATGTGGCCAAAACCTCACCTGTATCAGCAGTGATTTCTAAGCACATCAGGGATATTCAGTCCCAACAAAGCTCAGTAGAGGAATAACAAGTGATGGATTTGATTTGATTTCCAAGATGATAAGCTGATCCATTCTTTAATTTTTGGAGATAATAATTAGAAAAACCTCTCTGATCCCCGTAGTGTGAGAACGCTCGATGAAATTTCTTGTCTTGGCAAAAGAGCTTGGCTACTTTTCCTTGATCCCTTCTCCTCAAAATCTCTGCTTTAGGCATCCATAGGCAAAGGCTTTGTTGGATTGCAGTCCTCGTGTTCTGCACACAAACTCCTGCAACAGAGCCGTCCCCAGTACCCCTCAGAGTGGCAGTGCATGAAGGCTTCCCTCACTCACAGTCCTTTCAAGATGATTGTCTCAAAGTGAAAAAAGTCTTGCAATGATGTGAGCAGCTCTCTTTGTGAAAGAGATAGAGATATGAGAAGAGTTCTAAGCAGGAAGTATTTTAATTTTAATTCCAAATTCCACACTACACTTGATATGGATATATACTGTTTATCATGGTTGCACTATCCATACATTCATCTTGCTTTTCCCTTGCCAATATTAGGCCACTGCATTGATTTCAATGAATGCTAGATCTCGTTGATTAGTCTGTGCACCAAGATAAATCAATAAACCTCCCAAAATGTAATAAGATGGTGGAAAGAATTAATGTTAGCTGAGCTCTTTTGAATAATAAGTTTTCATCGCTTTGCATTGCCATAAAAATCTCCACCTTTGAGGAAACAATCTTGATTCCAGAGTGGGCAAGGCTTCCTACCAACTCCAATTATATGTAGGCCAACCAATTTTATGTATGTAGGACAACCAAGAGGAAGGTGGGTTGCAGACACTTAATTTGAAGGGTATTATTTTTAGTCCCACCAAGGACTAGTGGCATGAAAACAATTAGGATCTTTTGTCAAGT
The DNA here is from genome assembly GCA_013400975.1 of Atrichornis clamosus. Classification (NCBI taxonomy): domain Eukaryota; kingdom Metazoa; phylum Chordata; class Aves; order Passeriformes; family Menuridae; genus Atrichornis; species Atrichornis clamosus. Next base: position 77,756 of record WBMZ01009298.1, on the reverse strand, counting down.
TAATTAAATTTTAGTAAGTCTAGTAGTCTCAGTGGGTTTAGTACACCAGAGGAAAGGCTAATTAAAACTTAAATTCTTCCTGGTATAATAAGGAGCTCTAACTCTGGTAGCAAATGAATGTTTTGCATACTGATAGATATTCAAACACTGATTTTTAACTAGATGAGGGTGAACCCTTAAATGATTCAGATCTGCTGAAGGCTCACTTGAGAACACCAATAAGTGTGTTACATCTTGGAGAAATCCACCTAAGGAACATTAAACAATCTGGGAAACTTGCCTCATTCTTCATAGGAATGGTGTCAACTTAGCTGCATCCAAGCAAATATAAAGCATTTCAAATGCCACAGAAATGTAAATATTTAAAAGTATGGGGCAAAAGAGAGAAAATAGTTCTAGCAACTCCCTTTCTCCGCCTGATTTTTCTGCTCTCTTGCTGAGATTCAGAGTTTTATTGAGGTGTGTTGATCTGTGGCAGGTGCAAGAAGGCTGACTGTGCATTTTTTTGTTCAGTGGACAGTCAATCACTTGATATCTTTTTACACCACCTTCTTCATCATTATCTTATTGACAGAAGATATCTCCAATAGTCTAAGGCTCAGAAAGACATACAAGGAAGAAGGAAATGGGACTTTTTACAGGCGTGGGTTTTGGCAGGACAAGGGGGAATGGCTTCCCACTGCCAGAGGGCAGGGATAGGTGGGATATTGGGAAGGAATTGTTCCCTGTGAGGGTGGGGAGGCCCTGGCACAGGGTGCCCAGAGAAGCTGTGGCTGCCCCTGGATCCCTGGAAGTGTCCAAGGCCAGGCTGGACGGGGCTTGGAGCACCCTGGGATAGTGGGAAGTGTCCCTGCCATGGCAGGGGTGGCACTGGATGGGATTTAAGGCCCTTTCATACCCAAACCTTCCTGGGATTCTGTGACCTCTGAGGTGAGTGTGCTCATCCCTGCCCAAATGAGCTCAGGATCACATTGCAAATGTGCTCCCTTGCACTCCAAGGACTGGGAATGTTGGTGAAAATCTCTTTGTCACATGGCTGGCTGCTTAAATCCATCTGATACTCTGAGCTTGTAGTCGTTTGGGCAATTAATGTTCATCTTGCAACCACTCAAAGAGAGGCTCAAGCCTAGTACAGAGGGATCTGTAAATTGCAGGAGATCTGCCTGGCTGGGACACAGAGCTGCTCCCTGGAAAAAAGGAGTGTGCACCTTGCTCTGCCCTCAGCACCATGCTGCCTCGTTCACGTCTTGTTCCTCTTATCCTTAGGCCCCTGGGATGCTGGAATAAAGGCTGGCTGCTTCTCAGTAAGGAGCCTCTGCTCATCCCAGGCGTGGATTGCCTGGGAGCCTTGTCAGGTAACAGCAGAACACTCAGTTTGGGGGAATAAAAAAAAAGAAAAAAGAAAGAAAAGAAAAAGAGAGAGCTTGTGGTATGTGCTGTTTGTCTGTTTGATGATAAACCAGAATGTGTTCTCCAGCTTGGAAATGCACAGAGACCACTTAAAGAGACAGAAAGGAGCTGAGATTGCCTTTGTAGCTAATGCTCAGAACTCTCAGAGCTCCTTCTGCTGAACCTCTACTGCCTCAAGTGCATAAGACAAAGGGTGGCCTTTTCATCTGTCTACCCTTCCCATCCTTACCTAATTAACATGGAATCATAAAATCAAAGAAACCCAGAATGGTTTGGGCTGGAAAGGACCTTAAAGCCCATCCAGCTCCACCCCTGCCATGGGCAGGGACACCTCCCACTATCCCAGGGTGCTCCAAGCCCCGTCCAGCTGGCCTTGGACACTGCCAGGGATCCAGGGGCAGCCACAGCTTCTCTGGGCACCCTGTGCCAGGGCCTCCCCACCCTCACAGGGAACTAATGCTGCATCTTAGTCAGATGTAAGGAGGAGATACACCAAAAATGGCTGAGCTTGTCATGGGAATGATTTCTCACTCCTGTAATAATAGAAGGGAAAATTAAGAGTTGAAATAAATTCTTATTGACTTTAAAGCAGATATAGGTGTGCTGGGGATAGCGGTGAGCACTGCAGAAGTGAGTTGTGGTAGTTTTCAGACATCAATACACATCTGGGAGCAGGAATTTCATTCACATAATCTTTATTTCTTGAAGACAATCTCTAAAAGCACACCTTCTGAAATGTCCCCCTCATTCCTACACAGCCATCCAGACTGCAGAGCTGGCTGAGCAGCAGTGTGTGCTGTGCCCGTGGCTGCGACAGACACAGCACCCCTGACTCATAATTTGTTTGTACAGAAGAACAACCACACATCCCTTGAAGTTTCCTAAACAAAGTGATTTCATCGGGATCTGCTCAGAAAAGATGCAGAGCTCAAAAGCAGCCTGCGGAGAACTTTCTCTGGAAGTATTCTCCAGCATCAGACAGATTAAAAGGTGCAGGGAGAGCTCTTGCTGCTGCAGATTCACTTTTGTCTGTTCCCAGGTGCTTCCAGCCAGCAGGAAAACAACAACAGAGCCAATTGCAGCCATGGAAAAACAACGAACACAGAGTCTCCTTATCCGTGTGCTATTCAGCCCAAGTTAACACTGACACATTCACAAAATCTTTGGACCTTGAAAGTTTGAGGCAAGTTTCCTTCAGAAATGGAAATATCTTTTAAATCTGTTTGGCAGACTGGTGGTGGATTAGCAAATACATCAGGAAGATGCACAGCAGCTCATATATCCATCTTCTCTTCTGACAAGTGAAGCTTAAATTATTGATAACAGCCTTGTAAACATACTCCTGTGTCTTGCAAACCTGACTTACTTCTTGAGGTTTTCTGATGGGTCTGTTATTGAGGCTTTTCTTCTCAGAAGCTGAAGGAAGGCAATGTATATTTTTGCAATATCAAAGTGTGTTATCACTTAGGTTTACCTGTGATGAATTAGCAGCAAGGAAAGAAAAGTTTCTATAAAAGTGGAATTCTGTTCCTGGCAGTACACAGTCTCTTCTGCTTCACAGCCAAAACTCCTGCCCATACTCTAAAACAATAATTAACTCCATATAATGAATTCACTTTCTATTGAACTTCATTTTAATAAGCAAAACCTACAGCAACCCAAAGTTTAAAATTAGTAAGACGTAGATCACAGGGAAAATAACTAATTTCAATATGTTGTACCTTTCAGAAAGCCATCTACCACACACATCCATTCCAGGATAGAAACATTATTCAAACACATTGAGACAGAGAGAGAGAGAGAGAGAGACAGAGACAGAGAGAGGGAGAGGAGAGAAGGTTTTTTCCTGCATGCCAAACCTTGGCAGGACACCATCTACATTCTTAAGACAAGGTATTTACTTCAACTTCAACCCAGCTGAAGGAGGACAGATGTAGATTTAGATCAGATATATGGAATAAATTGTTCCCTGTGAGGGTGGGGAGGCCCTGGCACAGGGTGCCCAGAGAAGCTGTGGCTGCCCCTGGATCCCTGGAAGTGTCTAAGGCCAGGCTGGACGGGGCTTGGAGCACCCTGGGATAGTGGGAGGTGTCCCTGCCCTTGACAAACAGTGGAAAGAAATGAGGCTTGACGTCCCTCCAACCCAAGCCACTCTATGATTCCATGGTCTCTGACAAGGAATAGCCAGCGCTGAAGCTTAGTGTTCACTTGTGGAGAACAGTTTAGTTTGAGTTCTGCCTCAAGTTGGTGACGGATTTTGTTACTAGGGAAGGTGCTACTTGTGAGGTTGGCGCTGAACAGAAACACAAGTGCTTGGGCAGTTTGGCATGTCAGGGACACTGCCGTGAATGCAGCCCAGCACATTTCACTGACACACTGCAAAAATGTGCTGTGGAAGAACAGAAAACTTCTTCCTTTCTGTGCCCCCAGCCTGTCCTTAAGCCCTGAGGTAACACGGGAGGTAGCAAGGCCCTGAACAGGGCAAACATCCATTCCAACGCCCCCGGAGCTGTGAGCTGTGATGGGCCACGAGCCAGCGGCCAGCTCTGAGCTCACGGCAGGCACGAGGGACGTGTTGTTGCCATCACAGCAGCTGGCTTCCAAAACCCCTTAATTTCCAGGTAAGTAATACAAATTATATGGCACTGGCCAGTGCAAAGAAGATTTTGATAGGAACAGTTCCTTGGCAGGCTGTCTGGGCTGTCTGTACACTGTCCTGTGGCTGTTTAACCTCTATTTGGTATTTTCTGAGAGGTGCAGTCTTGTTTCTTTCTTGGAATTGTCATTCCAGAGTATAAATCTGAAAAGGTTGCTTATATGCTGAATGAGAATTTATTTGTTGCTCTGTTGCTGTAAAGGTATCCATATATAAATATTTTATAATATATTTATAGATATATATACACACTTAGATATACATATTTTATACTATATTTACACAACATTAAGTATCCATTTCAGACTCCAAGTTTGCTTTTATGCCCCTCAGACCTCTCCTCATCTTTTCTATATTTTCCAATTCATAATATTACTTTAAACATTGATGATGGCTGTGCTGTTCCTCAGGTAAATGCAGACCAAGAGGAAAGTCTGAACTTCAGCTGCTAAATATGAAGCCAAGGAGTTAAGAAAGTAACTCTGATGGCTCAATCCTTTCTTATATTCCAGCATGTTCAACTTTATTGCAATAAATGGTGTGAACCTTGAAACTAGCAGCAAACTAGAAGTTCCCAGTGTGCTCTCCTGTCTTTTGAAAAGTTCAGTAAGTATGAAATCTTTTTGAGTGGCACCAGATCCCACCAAACTATAGCTTCTGAAGGTGTGTGTTGTTATTGTAACAGTTTTATTGTTTTGCCTTTGCCGGGATATATTTGGAAACCCAACCAGAAGAGCAGTGTTGATGGACAGTGTTGGAAGGGACAGGGACTGGTACGTTCCTAGGAAGTTCCTCTGCTGCCTTTTGGTACCAGCTGCTCCCTTGAAATGAAGTTCTGATGCCTATGGACACGGCTGTGTGGTTTTACTCCTTTAAGGTAGGAGCTGTCCTGCTGTCTTGTCATTTGACTGTGAACGAGATTTTCACCCCTCCTGACAGGCGCAGAAGATATTTGTGTGTGTGTGCAGCTGGCAGCTGTGTAATTTTCAAGCTGGAGACTCCCCACTGCCCTGCTGCTTTTTGCAATATCTGAGTCACACACTCACACTCCCAAAGGTCAATGCCTCGTTGTTCCCCGTTAGTGCAGCATCCAACTCAGTGGAGGAATCCACTTGTTGTATTACTGACAATTCTTTTTTCTTTTTTTCTTTCACTCTCCCTACCTAGATGGGAATCAAGAGCTCATTTTCTTATAAAAGTGATTCATAGCAGCAGCAAGACGAAGAGAGCTGTGCTGATGACTGATCACCTTAATATATTGAGTGTTTGCAAGGATCCTGAGCTGTCTGATGTGCTTAGTTATAATCAGGAGATAACTACTGTGCTTAAGTACTTTAATTTACCTTGGACTACATTTCATGTGTCATTCTAGCTCCCTGATATCATTGCTTTTACGAAAGGAAATTTCAATAATAAATCAACACGAGCGCGTCTATAAATTCAGCAGAAGAGAGAGATTAGAGAAGCTTGGTATCAGTTCAATTTTCCAGTCATTCAACTGCATGTTTCCTACCAGGATAGGGAAGGGATACAGAGAATGGTTTCATTAAGAATCTGTGTTGATGTGTTTAAATAGTGCTGCTTTTCTGAAGGCACAGTCCAACCGTGGAATGCAGCCAGCGATCATTTGTTAAAACTGTTCAAGGGTTTGAGAGCAGCAATCATTTATCTGAGGGAAGATTGCAAACTGCATTTTTATACTTCTGCAGGCTCCTAATGGCGTGGAAATGGAAAGTTTCATTTTAACTCCAGCAAATGTATATAATAGCATTAATGATCACCTTCATTGCCTGGTTACATCTGCTTCTACCAGTGTTCAGCTAATACCTCCTGGCCAAGGACCAGCAATTCCAGGAAAAAGTAGATTTCCTAAGATGTTTGCACTTTCAGAATCCCATGGAAAGCATATTTTGGCTATATTTATAAAATACTCAAAAATGAAAACTGCATCTGCATCTGCTAAAGCCTTAGCAAGATAGTGCATGAAAATATTTGCGTGATAACACCAAGAAAATGTTCGTGACTGAGAGGATGTTCACAGGGAGAGATGCTGCCAGATGCAAGTGAGCTGGATATTAAAGGAGTGTGATTCCCCAGTTCATAAAACCAGTTATGTTTTATAAAGTCTCAGAGCACAGCAGAAATCACCAAACCAGAAGCCTCTTAAAGGAATATGTTTGAAAAACAAACATCTACAAAAATAAAATTATTAAAACTAATAAAGGCTTTATTTTAGGATAAATTTTTATGGTCTTAAAGTCTAAACCACAGACATCCTCCTCTTACACAGAGAGAAAACTTTCATCTATATTTATCTGCTGGTTATGCAAGTGACTTCTTGTAAATCAGGCAGCCAAGCAATCATGTTATTAGGTAATATATGCATTTTGAAAAGCTAACTAAATACATATTTTTAGTGATTTGAATGAGGAAAAGTTGTGTGACATTTCCATAAGGAGGGGGAGCTGAAGTGGTGGTCTCTGGATGAAAGCTGCTGTTATCTATATTAGCTCTGCAGAGATGTGGCATTTGGGCCAGAAATGGAAAACTCTGCTCCTGCCATGGTTGGAGCTTTATATGCCACTGACACGTTTGTGCAGGAGCTAAAATTCAGCTTTATCATATGTCATAGACCCCGTTCTCATAATTCCTACATCTGTGATATCTCGGCTGTTTCTGAGGAGGCTTAACTGGGTGCACGGAAAGGTCAGGGAATTTTCACCTCCAAGGGAGATAGGGATTCTCGTGTGGCAAAAGGGAAAACAGCCCAATGAGAAAAACCCTTGGTCTAGTAAGGTGAAATAAAAACCTCCTTCTCTTCTGAATTGGATGAATTGATGAGATTATATTTGCAAAGGTAAAGTGCTGGGGCTAGGACCTGTTCTTTAATCTTCCAGAAGAATGTGATGAGTGGGTGTTAATTACCATTCTACATGTTCTCTTCTGCTTGTAAGAGCTTGATAAGTAGAATGTTAACATTTGGTTCCCACTTACATTTTATTGTCTGCCCAGTTTCTCTGTTATTCACTCTTCTCTGATAATTTTTGAACGGCCATATTTTTAGAAAAAGGATATAAATGTGTTTTTCTTGTTGCTGGATAGCATCTTAGATCAAGGCCAATATTTATTTCCACATCATTTTATCTCATATAATGAAATGGAACTGTGCTGATAAATCTTTTTGATGCAAATATTTCAACTTTCAGAATTAAAATGCCTCCTTTAGTTCACACATAGTCAATTTTTGTCACAGAAAATTGGACCCAATAAAATATTATGTAGAGAATATAGTCTACATCTCAACAAGGGATGACAAACCTCAGCTTCACAGTGTGGACCTGCTGCCAATTATCAGTGAAGAAATAGGAAAAAAGACTGTTTTCCCTAGAAGTGGTAATTTAGCAACATAAGAAAAAATACACACATGCAGCATTAGCTACAGTTTTTAATTTCCCAAATGAGGATAAAATATTTAAATTCAAAGTTTGCTACAGATTTTTGTCATCTTTTTACCAACTTAATTTCCAAACACTTATACTTAGTGAAATGAAGGGACAAAATAATAAAATAGAAGCAAATGCAAAATAAATTTAAGGTCCAGCTGGCTTTTTGATGTACAAAATTATTTTACCTTATAAACTCTTTGATTTTTATATTGCCCAGAAGGAACAAAGAAAAGCAGGATTCATGGTGAAAATTAGTTTTACTCAAGGAGAGAATGATTTCAGCAGAATTGGAAGCAGACAATATTCCAGACAATACAATTGGCATCCCTGCCCATGGCAGAGGGGTTGGAGTTAGATGATCTTTAGTGTCCCTTCCAACCCAAATAATCCCATAATTCTACGTCATGAATAATTCAATAGTAGAGTTTTAAAGTTAAATAGACACTTAATGAGATGTGCTTGATTTTTTTGAATCATCGACTCCCTGATTTAAATCAAAATGAAGCATTTAAATGACATCAGATGTGCAGGATTTGATTTACAAAATGATTTGGCATCACCAAAGCAGAGTAGGGTCCAGTCACACTTTAGGTGTAGCTGGCAGTCGGGATATCCCTGACAGGGATGTGCTGCTCCTCCCTGCCCTTGTCTGCATCCTGCAGTCCAGAGTCCTCTCCAACATCCACCCTGTGGGGAGGAAAATCCCGTTGCTGATATAAAGGAAAATTAAGCCACTACCCACAGAGACAAAAAAAAAAAAGAAAGAAAGAAAGGGGGTTTGTAGCTGTAGGGTTGGAGTGCACAGGGAAGGGGAGGGACACTGAGATGAGATTAAATGAAACAGGGAAGGAAGGGAATAAACCTTCTCCTGTCAGCCTGAAATTGTCTCCTGCTTCTTGTTCCGTGGCACCCCGAGTGTGAGTGTGGCCCTGAGCCCGTCACGGGCGCGGGGCCCCGGCCGTGCTCAGCTGCACAGGCAGGTGCCAGTGCCCAGAGTCATCTGGGCTGGCTCCAGTGGCCCTGGGACTGAGGCTGCCCTGCACAGGGCCAAACACCCGCAAAGTCACCCCACAGGCAGCAGCTGGGGCTGAGGGGTGGCTGGAGCCTGCTTCTGGCTACTGGTTCTTCTGGACATCACACACCCCACTCAGCCGGGCCAGCTGTGGTGCAGCGTCCTGAGCTGTAGGAACTCAATTTGTGACTGTGCCGTTCCCACAGAGCTTCTGCTCCATGGTGGGTGCCTTGAGGCAGCTCCCATTTTTAGGATGATCTTAGGAGAGGCTTTTCTGAAAAAGGTTTGGAGCGGAGTCAAAATGAATAATAGCTTGTGCAGCCTCCAAGCACTGCTGGAGCCACTAAGTATTAACAAACAGAATTAACATTTACAGGTTAAAGATCTGTTTGCTTGGTGGTTATTTTTCAGCATTAAACATAATTTATGGCTGGCTGATTTATGGGCATGGAGTCATTTAAGATATTAAGCAGCACCAAGTTGCTGCTTCAGAGCTGCTGAGCAGCTCCAAGTCCTCGGCTCAGCTCCCTGTGCCATCCCTCTGAAACAAAGGCACCATTAATAAACTGCTCTGCACAGAACGAGGAAGGACTGAGCACTGCAGCCTCATTTCAGAGGTAATAGACTTAATAATGAACAAACGACACTGGAATAGTCCTAGGCTATTATTTTTGGTAATGTATGTGCCGTGCTATAGCTCTGTATGTGGTGAGCCCAGCTCAAGGAAAACATTCCATGGTTATTCACATCACAGTCTATTTTGTGATATTTTCCTGTGAAGAGATCCGGACAAAGGCTTCCAAAGGACAAGGTGCCAAGGTCAGAGCCAGTTATTACTTAAGAAAATATTGTTGAAATCAGTGAGAGCTGGTGTAGGAGTGGGAGGAGGAACTGTGGCTGAAGTCTCTCAGGGTTTCACTCCACATCTGTCTTTACAAGACACAGCTCACACTCTTTCTTAGCTCTTTGTGTGTTGCTTGAGTGGAATGATTTGGAGGGGGCAGGGGAGAGAAAAATGCTTATATCAGGTTTTCTTATAAACTCAAATTTTGGCAGGCGATATAGAAACTTTGAAATTACCAAATATTTCAGGGGAACTTGGGGTAAGTACTGAGCGAACTTTAAAACACCTCCTGGGATCTGCATAAGGATTTAGTGCAGCTATTTGAAACCTAACTAAATATAGAGATTTTGCATAGTTCCAACCCCAAGTCAGACTGTGCTGGCAGTTCAAGCTGGGTTCTCCTTTGGGCTCTCAGTTTTGTTTGAGTCTGAAACTCTGAGCAAAACTCAGGAGATGCAAACATATGCAGACAGTTTCCCCCTGAAGTGCTAACTGACTTGTGAACCAAAACCCAGTTGAACTCCAGTCTATTTAAAATCCGGCAGGCACACACTTGGCTAAGGACAACTTTTTATTCCCTTGCATACAGAAAAGGAAGATAAAGTGGAGCACCAACCACACAAAAGCATGTTTAGAGAACGATGAGGGAGTCCCTCTCCTCCATCCAATACATTTTGGTAGAAGGTGTCACATCTCCTGGAACATCTCTGCTCCTCTGGAAGGAAGTTTGGAAATGGGTAGCAATGGGTCTTCCACAATCCTAATGTGATAATTTACACCTACCAGGGTATTATAAAATGGCTAGAGACAAGCTACATTTAACAAAGTCACATCATCCAAGCTGTGATTTCACCTGTGGCTTGCTCCTGCAAACCAGAACTTGTACAGAACCACTGCACTGTTTACCTCCTTTCCTTGTTCTTCTCCACAATAACCCATTTTAATAGAAATTTTGGGTGAGGGGCTTGCTGACCATCTTCTTCCTGCTCTGGGCTGCCAGACCCGTGACTTCCATGGTGATGCCCCAGTGATAAGCTCAGACAAAAATGCTTAATTCTGCCAAAGCTCTCCTTAAAAAACAAGCAAAAAAATCGTTATAATGGAAGCTGTTCACATGAAACTGGAAAGAGGGGAGTTGAAATAGGACGATTTCACTGCATGGCCGTGTTGGTGTGCCAGGTTGGAGTGGCCAGTGCATGCAGGAGGTGATGAGAGTTAACTCTCGGGCAGCACAGCACTAAACTGCACGGGACAGGCTCCCCCGGAGAAGAGGGAAAGGAGACACCAGGCTCTCACTAAAGAGAACATCTGGCCAGGGACTGTTCAGTTCAGACAAAGTTTTTGTACCAGCTGGGTGTGCAGTGTGCTGAACCATTTCCAGGCTGTGTTTTGCTGTGTGTGTATGGAGCACTCCCCTGTTGGCACGCACTGCTCTGCTCTGACCCGTGGACCTCCTGGCCCCGTGGGGCAGCAGCTCTTGCAGCAAAGGCTGCACATCCCCCAGAGGTGCTCAGATGCACTAAACAGCTAAAAAACTTCATTTTGGGGTGTAAAGAGCTGCAGCTATAGAAATAGGCCATTTTCAGAGTCACCCAGGAGCAAAGAAAGGCCAGAGGAAAAAGTGGTGATTTAATAGTTGGGATGAACTTATTGCAAAAAAAAAAAAAGTAATGCTGGGTCTCCAGAGGGAAGGAGCAGTACAGTGACCATGCCAAGATTTGGGACAGGAACGGTCAGTGTGGGACTTCTGAAAAATAATCAGAGAATAATAGAAAGGTTTGAGCTCAGCTTTAAGGTTCCTGCATTCCTGTCACTCCTGAGCAGTCAGTGTGAGGGAGAGGATCACACCATGGAAACCACCTTGTGCTCCAGCACCAGCTGAGATTCCCTTCTCAGATGGAACCTGTCTTCAGGGCTACAGTTTGAGCCACACTTCTGAGGAAGGGTCTTCAACCTCAGGCACTGCTACAAAGTGAAATTCATTCCCACCATCATTACCATTCCTGTGTTAACAGATGGGCAGCTGAGACTGTGAGAGTGTTATTTGTTCAAGGTCACACAGGAAATCTATGGCAGATCCCTGGTTCCAACACAAGTCTCCAGAGCCCAAACCCAGTGCTTGAAGCACAAAGCTCTTCTTTTTGCCTCACACAGCCCAGCTGGCACCTCACTTGTGGAGTGCAGCAGGTAAGGGCTGACATTCCAAGTCCTTTCACTGGATGTTATTGGCATACAGCAACAAAGACGTGTGCAGGGGGGTATTGGCAGCCAAAGGGATAAGTGATGATTGAAGGGGAAAGTGTTTGTGCTCCCGGCCATCTGTTTGCAAATAATCCAAATTATTACTTTTAGGAGTGCTGGTTCTGCCATAGCTGTGTTTGTGGGGTAGGGTAGCTCCCCTCCAGTACTGGGTGGCTGATAAAAAGTATTTGCTTCTGGAAAAAAACCAGACAAAACTTTATATACTTCTAATTATTCCTACTGATACCATGCAAGACCTTTACAAGCACAAGTTTCTTATTAAACGTAACCATAAAATCTGGACAACAAAAACCATCATAACGCAGTAAGAGAGCAAAGGTGCAGATGACACACACAGATCTGAGCATGTGAAGCTTTTGCTTTCTAAGTTTTAAATCTCTCCTGCTGTAATTACTGCAGGAGAAAAATGGTTTTCATAAGCAGCATCACCTTTCTGCACATGCAAGGGACCTTGCTCTGCTTTCCTCTCTCTGACACTCACACAAACAATTTAATTCCTACCCAAACAAGATGCTGGAGTGTCCAAGAGTGTAACAGGTACGACTGTGTCTCCTCATGGGGAAATAAGAAGAGCTGCAGGAGAACATCAGAGCAGAGCAAGCAGGGATTGCTGCTCAGCAGATATGAGCCGTGAATCTCTGTTTTCAGGCACGTGGAGCCTCTTCCTCACTCACAGCAGAAAAGGCAAACAGAAGGCAGCTCCTCTCCACCCAAAGGAGCAGGGAGGAAGGAGGACAGCCCGCGGCTGGGCACCAAAGCTGAGGAAGAAGGGATGTCCCTTTGCCACTGGGTTTTGGTAGGAACTTGTTGTAAAACAAAACTCGAAGATTAACTTTTCCTTTGGCTCTCATGGGTGTCCTCCATGGGACATTCCCTCCCCAAACTGTGCAAATATTTCCTTCTGCTTCACTAAGATACCCTCTGCCTATTACAAACCTACGAAGTTAGTGGCAAAACAAGTTATCCATTCTGATTTATTGTCTGCTTTGGCTCAAACCAACAGGGCTATACATTAAGGGGGGAACCCCCCCCCGTGCTGTCTCTATATTTATAACCTTGTCATTTAAACATTTGGCAGCCTTTCAGCTGCTCCATATGGTCACTGTATTAAGCTTTACCATAAAAGGAACTAAGAAGCAAAGTCGAAAGAAAGCTGATATTGTATGGCTTAAAAGTCTGGCAGTAAAAATAATAATCAAGGCAAATTTTCAATAACGGCCATTTGTGGTACCTCAGGAACTTCAAAGGCCTTGTAATGAAACACTGCCATCCTTAAACACTGCTGGCAGACAGGATGACTTGGAATATACACATCAAAGCTACTGCTAACCTTGTGCTTAACAGAAATAGAAACTTTTTTTTTTTCAGGAGGTGACATCAGAAGGAGACAAAATTAGAATTTGGAAATTGGGAAAATTCAAAGCTGTTTAAGGGGTAGGACAAAACAGCAAAGAAATAAAGTCTTCTGGAAGAAAGTTTGGAGGTAGAGGGCAACGGGTCTTCCACAATCCTACTGTGATAATTTATACTTATCAGAGTACTATAATGCGGCTACAGACAAATTAAGTTTAACGAATTCACATCATGCATGCACTGTTAAGTGTATTTCTGTACACATTTGCAACTGACATGTCAGCACCTGCCTGCAGATGAGACACCTCTTCTCCCCAAACTGCTCTTTTTAGGCGGAACTCATAGCAAATGCCCTGCTAAGAAATAACCAGAAAAAACCAAACTACTCAGGCTGAAGTTCAATCTCCCATCCTTCAACTGATATCGACTTTGCAGGTTTAGAAGTTTGTGGTTGTTACTTAAGAGTTGAATTTTTGCGTTTGTTCTTCGAGATGCAAAATAATTCTTTACCATGTGTTAATTCTAAATTTTCTTTTTTTAAATTTTATTTTTATCACAGGGTTTTCTTTTGAAATATATCCCAGCTATGGACAAGAAGCAGCTGAAACAACTCCCACAGCAGCATCACCTCACAGCCCTGTGATGCTTCCTCTTGCTGGGAATTGGGGGCCCTCATCTGTGGAGAACAAATCAGAATTATTTCCCCTGTGAACCTTCTTACCTTCAGATTGGAATCAAAGATGCCTCACTGCCAGCTGCTATTATTAACCCTCTTCTGTGACTACATGCAATGTAAATCATGTTTAGTAAGCAAAGTTGCTTATCTCGTGCAGTAATCCATTCCTTCCTTTGGAGAAACTGAACCTGGAGTATGGCCCTGACACTGCACACATGGAAAATAAATAGAGCTTTGTACAATAACCTCAACTCGGGGTGGAGAGAGACGAGGCATAATTTAATTAATAAAATGAAAATCCAAATTTCTTTTGAACTCAATATTATTTCCTCATTGTGAACTTCCTAAAATGTGTCCCATTATTTTTTGTTATTATACAAAGTGCAAGGTCTTGTACCAGAACCATCCAAATTCTTATATTCAGTACCCAAACATTTCACATTTCACTGCCCTCTTGCTGGATGAGCCTTTTATCTGCACAGATTGTCCCACATTGCCAGAGTGTGCAAGGGGACTGAGCAAGCTTCCCAAATTCTATATATATCCATTTTATAGCCTGATTTGGACAATCCCACCAGGAGACAGAGGCAATCAGCCACCACTCACTGTCAGAGGAGCATCCACATTTTGTATTAATAATAATAATAAAACTCTGAGGATGAATATCTATAGCAATAAAACTTCTGGCATTTTGTACATAAGGTCTCCAGCAGCAGCTCTCCCATGACTCAAAAAAATTCCAGTTGCTTTGCTACCTACTGCCCCAGTCTATGCTTTTGAATATTAATTTTCTTGTGTGAAATGTCTAATTATCCTTCAGGATAATCTGCACATTTTTTTAGGGTCATTCTGTGGCTTAAGTGGAGTCATCTTTCCAGAAAAGCTTCTGAATTATTAAATGACTTATATGCAAAAAAGAAATTCCCAGTGGACTTCATCTGGTCTCTATTAATCAAAGACTCCATAATTTTGTTGATATTTGCACATAGTTTGTCAGTGATTATGGGACATTATTTACTGAACAAACTGGTTTTGATCAGGAAAAATCATCACCATCACGTCCTGATCATGAAATGGATCTGGAAAAAACAATATGGTACTATTCCCTGGTAAGGAATGCTCAGGTAAATGTCCCTACAGGGCTTTATTGTGGGATGTGTTACAGAATCGTGGAGTGGCCTGGGTTGGAAGGGGCATCCAAAAATCATCTTGCCCTGAGCAGGGACACTTTCCACCAGACCAGCTTTGATCACAGCATGTGAACAGATATTGGTACCTGTGGCCATCATTCATGGCTTCAAAGGAAACACTTAAAAATTAAAACAAATCCAGTCAACCCAAACCTAAATCCTGGGAGCTGCAGATAAAGTCGAACTGACAGATTGGAAACATTATTAACACTTGTGCATGGTTCATTTTTCTTCGGCATGCCAAAACACTTTGGAGTAAATTGTTGCTTTAAATACTTGTATATTCTGAAATTCAAAGTAACTTGTCAATGAAACATGAAATTTGTCAGTAATCTCATTACTTTTGTGCTCAAAAAACTCATAAATAAACAAATACACCTCCTTGATGTTAAATGTTTATCAGCCTTGCTTTTTTTTTTTGACAACGATTTGATAGTACATTAGTAATGAAAGGTGGAAAATAATCAGAATATGAGTAAAAATGCTTAATTCATGAGACAAACACGCAAAACAGTTTGGGTAATTAATAGAAATTCAATGTCTTATCAGGTCATCACTGTGAGTCGCTGTCTTTCTCAGCTGGATTCAGGAAATATTTAAAAGGGATAACACACAAAATAATTCATGAGTTTGTACTTTTTCTGAAGGCATGAGAATGTGGCTGCACTTTCAAGCTGTGTGCCATTTGTTTTGCGGAATTAATGTGAGCACTTTCCAAAAGTTGCTGCTTTTCAAACCAATGCCCTGTAGTTCATTTAAAAAATAATACTGAGCTGTACCAGGGACACCTTGTACATCCCTTTGTTTAGCTGGGCTGTGGACACATTTGTATTCCATTTATAAAACCTGAAAATGCAGCCAGCTTGTACCTAACTTTTATTAGAAGACTTTTTGCTTGTGGGCAATCACTGGTTGATGCATTTGACAAAATTGAGTAGGAGTTCAGCTGTTGGTGTGAAGGAATAAAGCACTGAAAATCTTCCATAGTGCTCTTAGCCCCAAACTCACTGCCATGAAATCAGTTTGCAGAGCACAATTTTGGTCATGTGAGCAACTCTAAACAAGATATGAAGTTTATTATGGAAGCAAGGTGCAAAGTGTGATGTCCTTCCCCAAATATTACCTTAAAACATCAGAGAAATGGCATCTACATACAGGTATTCATATCTCCCAAACATCAGGAGTAAACTTTAAAATGACATATCAAATGGAACCAGCCAGGCTGAGTCCTGCACACAGAAAAGCACCAAATCTTACTGCATCTGCTCATGTGAGTGTTTGCTTTGGGGTGGGAGAACTCAAGCTAATTGAACAAGCTGATTATGACCCAAAGATGGAATTACTGGCATAAAAGTTCACTTTTAATACATCTAATAGTTAAAAACAGTGTTGTCATGTAATGACATGCATATGTAGAAGTGACATACATATGTGCCATGTCTGGGGAGTCTCCCTGTTCATTTACTGCTCCTTCCATTCAGACAATCCCCAATTTCTTCCTTGTGCTCCTTGGTTTATGTTGAAAACAACTTCCCAATGTAATGCCCAATATACCTGTACTGCATCAGTGAAATACCAGCAGGTTATAAACCAGAAAGGCTGTGAGAGTTCTCTTCAAAAAATTGTAGTGACCATGTTTGAGTCTTAATGGAAACTAAAATAAATGTTGGTAAATGCATATCTTAATTAAAAGACAATTATTAGCTTAAGATGCTGCAAACACCCCTTTATACAGAGCAGAACTCTTTATATTGACAGAAGAGCAGCAGATTTTGGAGGATTCTCTGCAAAGAGGAGTGAGTGTTAAAAGAGCCTGACTTTCCCACTACACAACCTGGACAAAAATAGCTTTCCCCTTGAGCTGCCAGCATGGAATTGCAAAGAGAGGTTGCTAAAATGGGGAGAAAATATTTCAGCACAGTTTTATCAGCACAGCTTTGCCTTCTGTAAACAAAGATCTGGGGTCTCCTTACTCGATTATGCTACACAAGACTTCCTAACATCTGCAAACTTTATACCAAGGAAATCCTAAATTTGAAGCTGTTACAGTTTAATGAGTAAGACAAAATCTGATGAGTGCAGATCATTCTTGTACATCAGCTCCAGAATGGTAAATTTTTATTGCCATAAATAAAACACAAATGAGTGACAAATTGCCCAGAAGACTTTGAAAAAGCATTTGATAGGGTGGAGAAGGTTGTTTTATTTTTTTCCTATAATACTTGATGAAAGTATTATACATTCAGATGCCAAAAGCTGAGGGCCACTCTGATTTGAATTTGAGTGGCAGAAAGGAAAAACGCTGGACAGTCCCCGTGCTGCAATTGATGCCACAGGCAGGGCAGTGCAGAGGGCAGGCAGCGGGTGCCTCTGCCAGTGCTTACAAACAGTGTCTACAAAACGAGTAGATCTCTCCTACCCCCTGCCCTCCCTCAGACTGGATTCACAGCAACAGCACCTGGTGGTATCTGCTTTCACATGAACCTCATTTCTTGTGAAGATGTTGAAGATAACTTAAATTGCCTCTTACCCACAGGCTCTTAAATGCAATCAATATCCACTAACACCACGGGCTATTAATCAAAGAGGGGTGACATATTCTTGTTTGACCTTTATGAGCAAACCCTCTTAGTGATGATGCTTTACTGCTTAACACTACCATTTTGTTCCAACATTATTCATCTTTGGAGAAACTACAAGCCTGCAGAAATCAATGGCATAAAGGACAGAATTTCATCCTTGAGGCATGGATTCAGGATTATGCAACACAAGGTTGCAACACCTGCAGGTTTCTAAGTAGAAAAATTGCATTTCTGTTTTAACCCAGCACATCCATTAACACTGAGCTGCTTTTTCTGGTCATTCTTTGTTCCCTGTGAGGGTGGGGAGGCCCTGGCACAGGGTGCCCAGAGAAGCTGTGGCTGCCCCTGGATCCCTGGCAGTGTCCAAGGCCAGGCTGGACGGGGCTTGGAGCACCCTGGGATAGTGGGAGGTGTCCCTGCCATGGCAGGGGTGGCACTGGATGGGCTTTGAGATCCCTTCCCATCCAGGACACTCTGTGGCTCTCTGAGGTTAATCTGATGCTCACATTTCATTCATGCCCTTCAGATTAAAAAGAAATGTTAACCCTGCATGGACACTTTCCTGTCTGCTGAGGAGCAGCCCAGGGCAGGAGCATTGCAGGTCTGAAGCCAATACCTTGCAACACTGTGAAAATTAAAGAACAGGCTTTAATGGAATATAAACATTGTCCATAAGAGAGGGTAAGAAATAATGTAATTTTTTATACTAAGCTGTTAAATATAATGTAAGGCATATATCTTCATCCTCAGTAAGAGGATGTTTAGACTTGTTGTATCATCACAAATAAAACAATGAGCTCATCAACCAGTGTTTATTGGCTTAACACCTCCTATAAATTTTACTTAAATCATCAAGTAAAGGAAAAGACCAGCTATTATGGCTTTTACACAAGGGGAAGAAAACCTATCTTTGCAGAGCAATGTGTTCCAACAGCTCAAATGTTCACTGTTTCCAAAATAACTGGGCCCTAAATCCACAATGTACTTACATGTAGAAATTGTATCATGTTTAAGTCAGAGTAATTCTAAAGAAATTCTTACACTTCAGTTGTAGAACCAGACACTTTGCCAGTTTTTTCTTGTGGTTAGACAGGGCATATTTTAAAAAATATGTTAAGACTGTGTAAAACATGGCCAAATTCGACACTTGGATGTATATGGATTTTTATTTTCTCTTGGTGGAATGTGTATAAATGCCAGGGGAGACTCTAGGAAATACACTGATGTAACAGACATAAGGGTCAATCAAATATCATCGAATCATGGAATGGCTTGGGTTGGAAGGGTCAGAATCACAGAATCACAGGGTATGCCGAGTTGGAAGGGACTACAAGGATCATCAATCTAGTTCCTGGCCCTGCACAGACACTCCAACAAGCCCACCCTGTGCCTGAGAGCGTTGTCCAAACTGAACTGAAAAAAAACGGAGAAAAAGGAGAACATTAGCGAACTCATGAGAGAATAGTACATGCAGTTTGCAATGAATATTGCCTAACTCATGCAGGTCCACAGCCACCTTATCCCCCAAGCTTACAATGGTCCATACACTGCAAACTTCCTGTCTTTTACCTGCAGAGCAGAGCTGGGATCACTCATTCTGTGCTTCTATCTGACTCAAATACATCTCAGAACTTCCCAGCTCCTTAAGAAATGTAGGCCTCATGGCAGCTTTTCTGCCCACAAACAGTTAATTCCACTCACTTGGTGCCTTCAGTGGAAGAACCAAACCCTGCCCCGTGCTGCGCCCCCCGAGCAATTAATGCTCCTGTGCTAATGACGTGCCCTGCTGCTTGCACAGAGCCTTTGGCAGGGCTGCAGCCCCTGACGGATGTCAGCAGCCGACACACGCCTGGGAGCGCTCTGCCGTGCAACAGATGGGAGGGAAAAGGTTAAACTGAGGGAATCCCAGGCTCCACCGAGTCCTTGCGGGCACTGGGAGCTGCCGGGGCAGGGGGATGCTGTGGAGCTGCAGCAGACCCACTCGCTCTGCTGGGGACACATCTGCAGCGTTGCATTTCCTCCTTTGTCACCACGCTCGGTGACAGCGCGCACTGAGCTGGCTGGGGCACAGCTCGAATCCTCCTCTGCTGGCCGCAGTACAATTTATTAAAACACGTCAATTAAATTACCCCACGGACGAAACGAGGGGAATTTTATAGCACTGTCTCATATTATGCCATGAGCTCTCTTTATTTCCACGTTGAAACTCTCGAGGTAATCGCAGGAAGAAAAATAACCAGCCATATAAACAAATAATATCTTTTATAACCACAAATAGATGGCACCCCTAAAGCTGAATTACTGTGCATCTTATTATGGATTGTTTTATGCAATTACTTCTTTGATTACCAGTGTGATAACGCTGAGGTGAGCTTTCAACCTTTCAGAATTAAACCTTTATGCACAAATATGTTTTGGAGAATAGTAAATGATTTAATAGTCTGCACATAATAGTAGCAGTAAAAATTGTAGCAGTCCTATAATTGAACTAATGGAGAATGTGATGGAAAGACAAGATAACAAAGGAGAAATGATGCTGGAAAAATTGCTTCACTTTGAGTCCAAATGGCAAAAGTAGCTTGAGAAGCCCAAGATTTCATGTGCAGTTATTCTCAAAAATGAAAGGTTGGAATATAATAAAAAGACATTATATAACACATGGCTTAAAAGAAATGAAAAAAGACAGGAATATTCCACCTATCCTGTCATTCTTTAAAATTACTGCTATCAGGAGCCTTTCACAATTTTGGGAAACTTGCTCGAGAAGTTGTTCTTATCCACAGAAGAGAAGTGTCCTAAAGGGCATGACATCTTTCATCTGGTGAGAATAATTTGAAGAGTTATGGAACGTGCAAAAAATATAAAATAAAGGTGCCTGATTAGAGCTGACAAATTGGATGCTGGATAACAGTAAAGAAATTTGCTGTGGACAATATTCAGCCAAATAAAAAGTATTTTGCATGATTTTCATATTAAAATGTAAAAAACTCCTCCTTTCATAGCTTCTTTTAAAATGTCCAATTGTCTTTATGACTTTATCTTTCTTATACAATGGATCAAGGTTTTATGGGACTGAGGGCCAGATCTATCTCTCTTTTTATAAATAATGCCATTATTTTGAAAAGACATTAAAAAGCAAATACACCACAGATGAGCCAATACAAAGGCTGGTTTGGAATATTGTTTTATTGTCCTTCTGCTGAGCAGCTTGAGGTCAGTTTTGCTATCACCAAACCTTTCAGAGTTTTGACTTCAATCTGCAAACCAGATAATTGTTGCTGAAAAAATATTCATCTGTGTGTTTGCTCGGAGGGGCAGAGGACAAGAGAGGGAATGAGAGGAATTTGCCAGGGATGGTGTTAATATTAATGGTTTGTAGTCAATCCATTCATCTACTTCCTGAATGTCACTAACTTCCCCAAAATAAAAGGAATAAAATTGTGTGCAGATGTGAAATGATGCCTATGTTAGAGCTACAGCTTGCTGGGCATACAGATGAGATGCTGCTCTGGTCCCAGTGCTGCAAGAGGGCTGCAGGAACACTCCACAGGGAGCCAGGGATCCTTCAGCTAGGGACGTGCTGCCATTGTAACTCTGGCTGGACCTCTGTAATCCAATGTGTCACTTCCCAAACTCTTCCAGGCTGCACATGCTCACCGGACACCCTCACACAGAGATGCTCTGCCCTTGCTGGTTTGGACAGGTACCGTAGGCTCCAGTTCCCTCAGGATGTTTCCCCACTTCCAGGAACAAGTTATTTTTGCAGTTATTCCTATGTGTGATGACAGCAAAAAGCGCTTTCAGGTTAATACCCTTCCAACCTGATGTAACAAGAATTAACGCACTGTGCGAGTTGTTCCGCGGACTTCAGGTCTCCTATGGCATAAAACTGTCAGGGAGCAGCTCCTCTGCAGCTGCAGTTATGTAATAACCTTGCTGTGCCACCTGCTTCAGCCTGCAAAATGTGCTGTGACTCTTTGGGAATGCTCTCTGGACTCCCTAAAGGCAGCAGAGGCATCGCCCTCCGTGCGATTTCCGTGTGTGGAGTGCAGTGAGG
This sequence comes from Atrichornis clamosus, assembly GCA_013400975.1. NCBI lineage: Eukaryota > Metazoa > Chordata > Aves > Passeriformes > Menuridae > Atrichornis > Atrichornis clamosus. The sequence goes on along the minus strand of WBMZ01009298.1, from coordinate 56,268 downwards.
GGCTCTGTGCGCTGCACCAGGGCTGTCACACTCCACTGGGGGAGGAAATAACGGAGTGTGGACACACCATCTGATGTGATTTTGGCTTTAAAGGAAGGGATTGCTTTGATAACAGCAGGCAGAAGTAAGAAATGACCCTTAAAACACCACTTTCTGCTGGTTGAAGTACTGCGTGTGACGGGTTTGCCAGAAGCACCCCTGGTCAAACACTATTGGACTTTCATCACACTGAGGATCTAAACAAGCAGAAACATTCCAGAAATGTCCAACTGCATATATCAATTCAAATGTTTGACTTCTCTTCAGATATTTATTTAAACAGGCATGAAAAGGAAAAAAAACCCCCATAACTCCACTCTCTTACCGCTCCAAATAAATGCATTGTCTGAACTTTAAAAGTGAAGTCCACATTATGCCTTGAAGTTAATAATTTGAGATAGCCATACTCTGTAGCTGATACACAGTGAAGAGTCATTTTACGGACACTTGTTATCACTGAGGTGATTCTGAGACCAAATAGCCAAGATTGTAATGTTTAATAATTCGTGTGAAGTAATTCAGGCAAAGACTTCCACACAAAAGCTTCAAATTCTGTACAAGATAACTTTATTCTGCTATTCTTGGACTAAAAATCTACTGAAGTGCTGGGTGGAGTGGCACTGCTCAATATCTCACCCATTTGTTCTAGAATGGGAGGACAATCATGAAAAGCGAATAGGCAAAATTACGCAAAATATAAAGTAATAAAGCAGATGTTTTATCTACTTTTCCTTTCCTGTGACCCTGCTCTAATAAACTCACTGTTGTCTGGTGTGAGCAGCACTTCAGTCCGTCTTGACCACAGCTGGGGAGATGTGGCAGCAGGTGTTTTTAGCTGCTACATCAGCACTCACAAATCTTTCCTACACGTTATCCTCAGCAGCTTCACAGTGAACTCTTTTCAAGCCCACTGGCACCAGTGACCACAATAAATCCTCTCCCAAACCACTGACAGCAGCAGAGGCAGTGCTGCCACGTCCACCCCCAATAAGAAAGGATGGGTTCCCTGTAGGAATCAGAGACAGCTTGTTTGGGCTGGTGCTGCATGAGCAATGGAAACACAATATCTGCTACAACAGCAACGGATTCCCAGGGCTCTCAGTGCAGAGGAGATGCTTAGGGGGAAAAGGTTTCTTAAAATTCTGTGTCACAATTGCTCTCTTCACCAAAACCTGTCAAACTGAGACCTTGATAAATGAGAGGGCTGGGTAATCACCAACCTTGTGAGGTTTAACAGAGTTGGAAAGAGGCACCCTGGGTGTATGGATGGACTGGGGAACGGGAGGCTGGAGAGCAGCCATGGGAAGGCACCTGGGGGTCCTGGTCCATGGGAAGCTGGATCTGAGTCAGCAGCCAGGAGGAACATCCCTGTCCTGGGGGGTCAGGCCCAGCACTGGCCAGGGGGGGATTGTCCTGCTCTGCTCGGGGCTGGGGCAGCCTCACCTCCAGAGCTGGGGCAGTTCTGGCACCAGGACACAGGAAAGCCCTGAAGGTGTTGCGGAGTGTGCCGAGGAGGGCCGGGAGGATGGGCAGGGCCTGCAGGGGCCACCCGAGGAGCGGCTGAGGGCCCTGGGCTGGCTCAGCTGGAGCAGAGCAGGCTGAGGGCAGAGCTCAGCGGGGGCTGCAGCTCCTCCCGAGGGGCAGCGCAGGGGCAGCTCCGAGCTCTGCTCCGGGACCAGGGACAGCACCAGGGAACGGCTGGAGCTGGGCCAGGGCAGGGCCTGGGGAGCAGGAACAGCGCCTGCTGCCCCCAGAGGGGCTGGGGCACTGACCAGGCTCGCCAGGGAATGGGCACGGCCCCGAGGCCGCCAGAGCTCCAGGAGCCTCTGGACAGCGCTCCCAGGGATGCACGGGGGGATTGCTGGGGGGTCTGGGCAGGGACAGGGGCTGGATCCCTGTGGATCCTTGTGGATCCCAGCCAAATCAGGATATTCTATGATTCTACTGTACCAAAATATTGCCTACTTTCAGGTATATTCTATGACAAGAGGTTCATTAGAAATGAAACACCGCTCAGAAGATTTTGGAAGCTGCAGTACAAAGCTGCTCAGAGCTGCAGTGATCCCTGTGATAGCCCTTATGGACTGCATTGTTCCAGCACTTTGAGTGACACAGGGCATCATTTAAAGCACTTAAGAATTTAGGATGCCCCTTACTGATTTACAGGTAATGCTTAAGCATCCGGAAATCTCTCCGATCCCACCAAAAATGTTTCCAAGTCCTGCTGCCAACAATGGACAGAAAAGAACAGTATTCCTGCTAGTGGCATTTCATTACATCTTCAGGCTGTTTGTTAAACCATACTGAGCAAACATACCTGGGCAAAAGTCTCTTCAGTCTATAATAGAACAGTATGGATTTTGTGTACAATTATACTAATAAGATCTTAGTTGAATTTTTCAAAATTCATCAAGAAATGGTGTTTTGCATGTCAGCATCATATAGGTATGTGGGATGAAATATCTCCTTGTCTTTTTTGTTTCCTTATGCAGAATGCAGAAGAACATGAATGTCCCACAATCTTACTTTGATTTAATACCTTGAAACAAGGGAACTGGCCAGTAGCCTTCAATAAGTTAAATAGCCATGAGGGAGATCTGTTGGAGATTTTCTGGTCTAGCACACACAGTTCAATGAAGAACAACGAAACAGTTAAAAAGGTGTTGTTTTGGGTTTTTTCCCTGGCTAAATTTGGATTTTAGAAACGTAGAATCCCAGAACGGTTTGTGTTGGAAGGGACCTCAAAGCCCATCCAGTGCCACCCCTGTTGTGGCAGGGACAGCTCCCACTATCCCAGGGTGCTCCAAGCCCCATCCAACCTGGCCTTGGACACTTCCAGGGATCCAGGGGCAGCCACAGCTTCTCTGGGCACCCTGTGCCATTTACACATTTATGAAATATGGATCTGACCACAAAAGTCAGTGACCACCTGAAGTTTGGAAGAGATACTTCTGTTTTTTCTGAACTGGAAACCCACACTGACATGCTGGCATCAGACTGTGAAGCCATTTAGAAGCACTATTTCCACAGCCACAATACACGGAGCTTGAATTTATTGATATTGTAAACTGCAGAAAACACACAAAGGGCATCCTGAACACTCCAAGCAATAAAGCACTTACTTCTGCATAATAACGCAGAATCATTAGGTTTGGAAAAGATCTCCAAATTCATCAAGTCCAACCTTTGACTGATTACCACCTTGCCCACTAAACCATATCACAAAGTGCCTTGAGGGTTTTTAAAACAGTTCTTTAGAGTAGTAAAAAGGAAGAGCTCATAAATATGTTCATTTTTCTAATTTGAAATAAAAAGAAAATTTCCTCCCAGAAAACAATTAAAAAATTTTAAACTAATAATATTTAATTAAAATGATAATATTAATAACTTTAATTAATAATTGCTCATAATTAATCTGTGGCAAAATAAACTAAAATTTTTGAACAAAACAATATGCAGTCAAAAAAAGCAAGAATTTATTGCATCTGTTGCTGCCATAGAGGATAAACTTACAAACTTCAGCTTCAATGCTGGTTGTATTTCAAACCCAGTTAATTCAGGTAAACAACATTGTCTACTTTGGTTTATGTTTTGGGCCTCTTCTCCTGCAGAAATAAATATTACATAATCAGAAAAAATTAAATTGGTTTTTGCGGTTGGTATTTGCCCCTGTGGGATGCTGCAATTTAAGAGTCTGTTCATCATTGCACGTTCACCCGAATTACTGTGGCTTACACTTTCTCCGTAAAAAAAGCTGGAATGTCCATGGCACCAGGATGTTGCAGCCAGAATTCCTCACGAAGATGTCAGAAGGACAAGTTTCCACTAGAAATGAAAGAGCCTACAGGGAAATAAAAGGGAATAGGACTGAATTTTACACTAAGCCGTTCTTGCTGTACCTGGATTTCCCCTTCCCACTCCGCAGTGACCACACAGCTCTGCCACTGTTCAACATGTTGTGTGTTGAAGATTTTTAGAATTCTGACACAGAACTCCTGTCCAGACGCTGGGCTGTGATGGAGGTTACTAAAAAATGAAAACACTGCTTGGAAACAGATGTTTGGAATTTGAAGCACAAACATAGCTGACACTCAGCAGATAAGTCCAGATTTCACCAAGTCTAAGGGATGAGAGACCAACATTCCCCCTTTAATCTGATTTGGTTTGCATTCAGACAAGATAAAAGCATCAGAGATCAAGGTCCCATCTTTTGAACAATTAATCTGTGGCTTTTTACTTTCTTCTACAATACTTGGAGCATCTCTGTATCCACTAGAAGGCAAATCTCATACAGAATAGGGGTTCTAGGATTTACTGCTAATTACTGCTTTAAACAATAAGGTGACTGGTGACAGTTATGTATAGAGTTGAGTTTTAATGACTTTTCATGCAAATCATGCCAGCTAATTAGAACCCATTAGTATTTATAGTCATTCCAAAGTTTTGGGGATGGCATGGCTCATGGACAAGGACAGCCACAGCCATCAAGACAAAGTCTTGTTTCAAGCAGTCACATTTCCAGGGTACAAGAGAAAAGCAACCTGCAAAAGTGAATAATTACCAATTAAAATGATAATTAATAAATCTTGTGCCAATGTTCTTATCAGTCCCCTGCACACAGATAATTTTTGCCACTCACTAAAATAAAAAAGTAATTAACAGCCATGATGGGCTGTGCAAGGGAACATCTTATTTTATCAATACTAATAAGTTTTCTAGATTATCAACACTGATCTTAAAAATAAGTAAAGAGACATTTTGACACCATCCACAATTCATACAACTCTGTCCAAATTAAATAAATTTGGGCAATTACCTCAGTGGAGGGACACAAGCAATGGTTTGCTCATGGTGTGCAGGATGACAAGAAAAAGTGAGTTTCTAAAATACTGATAGTGAGAGGGCATTAAACTTGGTTTCAGCAAATGAGAGAGAAGGAGCTGATTTTTCTCTTGCTCACTTTCAAGCAGCACGTTCACAGATGTATTTTTAATTTTCAATAATAATTTGCAAAATTATTGTACAGAAAGCTGCATGACGTGAAAACCATAATTTGGGACGTTGATAGATATAAAGACTATTAGTTATGTATCTGTGTGCTAAGGGAATGCTTAGGAATTGTACTTTTACTTTTTCAGTGTAGTGCAAAGATGCGAGGACTCTGAAGAAAGAAATGGGTTCAAGGGCTGGGCAAGCAGTTTGCTGTTATTGATAAAAACCAGGGAAATAAGGATAATTAATCACGGAAATCATATCTATATCCATATATATATATGGCTATAACACCAGTGCCACTGTTGCATCCAAGGTACCTGGTACAGAATAACCACTGTAAGTGAACACTTCTGAACCCCCACAGGGCCCAGCAGGTCAGTAAAAGAGAACATTTTCAGTATTCTCTACACTACAAGGGTGTTTTATGGAAAGCAAACAGCAGGATTTTATGGGTGGCCAATGTAAACATTTCATATTGATACAGTCCATAAGTTACAAGAAAAATGGAGAAGCTCAGAAGTTCAGTTAAGTCACTTCCAGGGATGGTGACCCCACCACTGCCCTGGACAGCCTGTTCCAGCGCCTGACAACATTTCGGCTGAAGAAATTCTTCCCACTCTCAACCTCCCTGACACAACTTGCGGCTGTTTCCTCTCATCCTGTCGAGGTGGAATTAAGGTGATGAAGTCAGTGTCTCTCCTAAAATCTTAATCTGCTTGAAGGTCTGACCCCAAACCAGCTCTAAGTGAACTGCTCAGCCTGAGTCAGGAGCTGCCTCTCAGCAGGTTTTGGAGCCCAAAGTGGGTGTAAATGGCTGGACTTGATGATTTTACAGGTCTTTCCCAAACTTTATGATTCTATGGTTCTAAAAGCTGGAGCATCCATCCTCATCTCTGCTCTGTTCTGCCTGGGATCATCAACTGGAAGATCATCAACCTGAAGTTAGGTTTCTAATGAGTATTTTGCCACTTCACTGATGTCAGGATCTGGTTCTTCTCTGCATTATTTCTTTAGGTGCTTCCTGCCAGCATTTCTTGTCTGTCAAGGGCAGATTGCTGACAGGTCTCCTATGTCACCCTCCAAATATCACAGCAAGTCACCTCCTGCAGACATCCGGGTTTCAGGAGGGCTTTTACCTACTTAAATTCCTATAGAAAATGGAAAGGGAAATGTGCAGTTAAAGTCCAGTGCAAAAAGAAGTGGGGACAACCCCAGCAAAACCTCTGGTCTAACAAAGAGCAGAGGGTGCCAACAGCTCCCCTGACCCTGCCCTGCTTCAGGGGAGCTGCTGCCAGCAGAGCCCTCGGGCAACCCCAGCAATGCCAGGAGTTGTTCAGCTGGGCTGCTTCTCTGGCCAACCTGCCTGTAATTAGGCACTTTTTGTGGATATCACATTTCCATGCCACTGGCCTTTTTCCTGCCTTCAGGTTTTCTTTCATATGTTCCATATGATTTAACGAGGCAGTGCCTTTTTCTTTTATAAACAAATTAGGTGTTAGAAATTAATCACCCACAGCAGGCCTGCCAGTCGTCAATACTTGGACAAGAAACCCTCAGCTCTTGTAAGCGTGATGTGAAATCCAGGCAGGATTTTGAGGATGTGCAGTTCTCTCCTATGTGCTAGTCTGTATTTCATTCCCATTTTCATTGCTCTAAAGAAGCCTCATGACATATTTATTGAGAATAAACAGGAGTGTGTGGTTGAGCAAGCTCATGCACAGGTTTTATTTCCAGAGGAATCTCCATCCCATTTGTTGCCCAGCCAGAAAAACATCTCAAAAAGGCAGGGCCCTGGGGAAGAACGGATACCTTTTATTGTGTCACTCTCATCCAACACGTGCTTGGAGGCTAAATCAATAAAAGACAGATCTGCAATCTTTCTAATATATGATTATATTTGATTTACTCCTGATGAACTATTATCCTGTGAGAATAGAGTACATAACCCTTCTAATCATAGCACTACTTTCATAATAAAAATATATGTAGTAAACCCACACTGCTTCAGATTAATAAAACTAATTATTTACTTTACATAAGTTGTTATTTAATATACTGTGCACAAGGAAAATATCCTCTTTAGGGTTATGCTCATGTTTCATCCCAGGAAATAGCTAATGCATATCATTCCCATACCAACACTCCATCTAAACCTGTAATTTTTAAAGCCAGGAATACTCGGTACATATTTTACCCATCCCACATATGTTACATGACCCACAGAGATTTTTTTAGGCCGAATTAATTACAGACTTTAATGGAAATTACAAATGGAATGAAATACAAGCCATATATATATATATGCAAGATATTACATTAAATGACATTAAATTTCTAATTCAAAGGATGGAGTAAAAATCTATAATAAATCTGACAAGTCATTCTTTCCTTATATGGATTTTTCACATTAATTTTGAATATTCATGTCTCTTTTTAGAAGAAGCTTAATGAGGCATATTACCTAAGTGTAACTTTTGATGTGACATTTCCTTCAAACTGTGATTCATCAGGCAGGGCACAAATATATTTATTTTTCCTTAAGTATTTTAAGATCAAGGCCCTGAACTGAGTATCTATCACTAAAATAGTGGAAATAAAATAGAAATATTATTTATTTTAGAAATAAAGTAGAAAGAATAATTTTGCTTGGATTATGTTTCAGTATTGGTGTTTTACATATGGTGAGAGGCATGAAGGACATTTTAGAGAAAATGGGTTAAAATCACAAATGGAGCATCCCAGACTGCCAAGACCAAACCTGTCTTGGCAAGTGTTGAGGTTAACATGAGTTGTAACAGTCAGGTTTAGCCAGATTCAACATAAAGGATTACAGAAATCACATGTACATTAGAAATTAACTGCAAACATATAATCAAGGGTTTTCTGGTTTTGCTTTTCTTCGTGTTTTCATGTCTGGGTGCAAACCTTCATTGCGGATGAATCCTTTGAGTGATAACAAGGCTTAGTTTGATTCCCACCTTGAACTTCATATGAGGCAAATCATCCTGGAACCTGAAGTCAGGCTCAAGCTCATAAAAAAAAATCAATAAACCTGCAACTAACTGTCAAAGTTGGTCTTAGTTTAAAGTTTCCTATTGTAATCCCTGTCTGACACTAATCTAAATATTTTAATTACTTGTTCTGTCAATAGCAGCTTACAGGCTCACAGCAGTGGACTATCCACTCCTGTATGCAATGCTGAGACTTCCTAAATTAGAAAGCAATCCTCTGATCTGCACGAAATTAAATTTATTTTTTAATGAAATTTTCACCAAAATACTTCATCAGGGATATCATACATTGAATGCTGGAACTTTCTTTTCTCTGGCTTTTCCAGCACACTCATATTTATCTTTGTCTCATAGAAAAACCATGGTAACTAAACTGCTCCTTATCTGAATTGTGTCACCTGAGATGTTGGACATCTCCTTTCTGCCTTATCCAAGTAAAAATTACAGTTCTTTCCTCAGAAATCTTCATAAATTTGCACTTCTTCACTTATATTTTGTGCCTCTTCTAATTTCAAAATCAGATCTGCTTCAGCTTCAACTCCTCTCATTTATTTTTCCTTTGTATAATTTCTTGGTACACAGAGTCAGCTCCATGAAATTGGCTAATTCTATTCTCTAAGTTTTTCTCCAATACAGCCAATATAAAAACATTGAAATATAGGTGACATTTTATTCTGCTCGTCTCCTTTCATATCTAGACTGAAAATATCAGGATTTATTGGATGTTGCCACCAAACACATTTTAGGTGCTACTGTGAAACAAAATGATTCATTGATTCAGCAAACACTTACAGCACAATGACTTTTCATACCTTTTTCAAGTCAGAGAATCAGAGAACCACAGAATATCGTGATTTGGAAGAGACCCACAGGGATCACTGATGCAGCCCCTGTCCCTGCCCAGACCCCCCAGCAATCCCCCCGTGCATCCCTGGGAGCGCTGTCCAGAGGCTCCTGGAGCTCTGGCAGCCTCGGGGCCGTGCCCATGCCCTGGGGAGCCTGGTCAGTGCCCCAGCCCCTCTGGGGGCAGCAGGAGCTGTTCCTGAGATCCAGCCTGACCCTCAAATGCCCTCAGCTGTCTCTCCATCGGGGTGAACACAGAGGGGAAAAGCACTGAAACCCAAACAGAATACTGGGTATTGCATGTGCACGTGCACACACAGAGATTTCAGACTTAGCAAAGCCCAGACAACTGGATATCCTCCTGTGACAGGCTTCCAAGGAATGCTGCTGTGGGACAGGATAACAGTCTCTGATTCATGTTTCTCCAAGACAGCCATCAGCCAGCCATCCCGGGCATTTCCAGGGACATGCATTCCTAGCTCAACAAGATTACTGGGGATGAAGGAACACCACGATAGGACTGGTTTACCCATTAATAACTGAGCTGGCTGATGTTTCCTGGCAGTGATCAGTTTTAATGTAGGAAAATACATGGACTGTGGAAGCAAAATCTGAAGCGGAGAACTTAATGACCAGTGTTTCAAAACGCAGCCTCTTGTTCCTGCAGCAGTTTGTGTGCGTGTTCACTTCCCCCAGGTTAGCTGATAAATGGTGTCCATTATTGCCAGCACTGCCCAGTGACATGGAGAGCAAAACAGGGCACGGGGCAAGGGGACAGCACAGAGGAAATGGGGATGCAAGTCAAAGGCCATTCTTCCAGAACACAGGGAAAGCTTTTTCTTGCTCAAGTGAATCCGTGTACGATCATTTAACCATAAAGCTAAATAGCTACTGATAATTGCTAAACTGTTACCCTCCTTTCCCACAGTGTCCAGGCACCTAGAAGAGGTCACCAATCCTGCAAAGCAGGGTTTGTCAGACCACGTCCCTGCTGGATTTGTCACTGCACTGTCCCTGCAGTAGCCAGCAGCTGCATTTCTATTTTTGCTGAGGCTGGGCTCGGAGCGGTGTGAGCCAGCCCACGGCAGCCCGGAGCAGCGTGGGATGAGCCCTGGGCAGCAGGGATCTGGCAGCCAGGGTGCTCCCAGCCTGTCAGCGACCACAGCGGGGTAGATTTGCTCCTGTTTCCCAAATTTCACTCCCAGTGAAGCAGGCTCCAACACCACAGAATCATTTAAACACAGACAGGGTCCTGTTTTGAGCTGCCAGGGCTGTAATAAATGACAGACTGGATGTTTTAAAGACTGTCAGAGGAGACTGAGTGAATGTAAAGTGAAACACCTCAACTCCCAGACCTGGTTTCATGTGCAGGAATCTAACATTCCTCAGGCATTAGCATGCTTAACTCAGAGCACATTCTTTCATAATTCAGCTGCACAGTCATACAGCTACTAATAAGTAGTTTATTGGTTCTAAAAAATGGCTATTAACATTGCAGTAATAGATGTTATTAAAGTCATAAATATCCCACTTACAATGCTTATGTCTCACCAAAGTTTAAGGCTGTTTCAAGGATCAGATGTCTCATTGTTCAGTCTGCTTTTACAGCATAAAGGGATTTTGGTGGAAAGTCCTGTTTCTGCTCCAAGCAGAAACTTTATTGTTGTTGGAGTCTGATACCGTGATGAAAGAAAACAGCTCACAGATGCTGAAAAAACTGTAACTGAAAATAAAGAGCTTTCACTTCTTCTCTTTGGGAAGTTGTTCTTCTCTTGTCTAATTCTGAGACTTTCTGAAAAATAAAATTAAAAAAGAAGTGTGCAAAAGTTTCAGCTGTGCACTGAGTGAAATTTTGCCTTCCCAAAGTGGCCTTTAGAAAAGAGGCAACCATGGGTACAACCCTCTTTATGTCAGTTACGAACACAAGGCTCTGCTGTCCTTTCCTAGGGTTGGATGTGCATGTGGAGCATTAGAGTACCCAGGATGGGTGGAATTTGGGTTCAGCCCCTTCCCAAGGGGACTGGAACTCCTGTGTGCTGCAACACATACAAACAAGATTTGAAAAGTAGCCTAAATGAGGAGGTGAGCACCGATCCTCTGACAGTGCTGCAAAAGGTGTAACAGTGTGAGAGGAGGAGGGGGAGCTGTAGCCCCACAGCTCCGCTCATTCCCTTAAAGAGAAGAGCAGATTTACAGGACTATGGCATCAGATGGCCAAAAATTCCCATTTGAATCAGTCCCTTACTGAAAATTACGTTGGAGCAACTAGGGATTTTTAAACCAGTTTTACTTACAGTATGAGGCAGTCCTAGCCTGTCCAGACATCTCAAATCTGAAATGCTGTTGCTATGCAAAAGCACAACTGCACTTATCCAGAAAATGAAAAAAAAAAAAATTAAATTAAATAGCTGAGTATTGCCAGCACGTGAAGATTGAACCAATTTTAAAAGTATTCAGGACTGAGATGGCTAAATTCCTATTCAGTCATGTCTGGATCTGATTTTAATATCCACACAATAGCAGAAATAGTATAATTTATGGAGCACACCATTAAAGATGGGGAAAATGATGTGTGACAAACAGCCAAAGGCTGATCATTTAATCTGGTGCAAAGTGTTTCAGTAACCCAATGCAAGCCACTCAGCCGTGCTGTGTGTTTCAGCCACATTAGAAGACTGTGGAGTTCATCGTTTCTAATTTTTAAAGTAGATTACAGCTGCCACATCATTAAGACCTTACAATTATATCTGAACAATAAATTGTATTATTAATAGGATGGTTATGGCCTGTGAGTATTAGATATTGTTGTTTGTGATTTGCACTTAAAGAGGAATTTTAATCAAGTTTACCATTCTCAAAAAGTCTGGTTTGCATTTAAATAAGCATCCTTAAAAATTGATCTGTTTTGCTCAATTATACAATGCTTCATTCTGGAGCCTCCAAGTAATTTATTATACAGGCTCTGTGAGCCAGGAAGATGTATTGCATTGTACTTAATCTTATCAAGTTTCTGCTGATTTTTGATGACAATGTCTGTTTATCATAATTATTACAAGTTGTCTGGGTTAATAAAACTTGAAAAACTATGTGGGAATTAAACCAGAACGGAATGTTAAACTTACTGTGTTTGGAAGGCTGTCTGATACCAGCTGTCCTTCATGGCTCTGTGGAGCCATTTATTTCAGAGAATTCCAGAATGGTTTGGGGTGGGAGGGACCTTAAATCCCATCCAGTGCCACCCCTGCCATGGCAGAGGCAGCTCCCACTATCCCAGGGTGCTCCAAGCCCCGTCCAGCCTGGCCTTGGACACTTCCAGGGATCCAGGGGCAGCCACAGCTTCTCTGGGCACCCTGTGCCAGGGCCTGCCCACCCTCACAGGGAACAATTCCTTCCCCATATCCCATCCAACCCTGCCCTCTGGCACTGGGAAGCCATTCCCTGTGTCCTGTCCCTCCATCCCTTGTCCATGGTCTCTCTCCATCTTTCCTGCGGCTCCTTCAGGCCCTGGGAGGCCACACTGAGGTCGCCCCCGAGCTTCCTTTCTCCAGGCTGAACAATCCCAATTCCCTCAGCCTTTAAAGTCACAAATACCTTCTGCACTAACAAGTATTTATAACCACTTTCTGTACTGGCTCCATACCATGCCATCATTTTTAAGAGATGCTTCCTACTGGAAGTGAATACTGGAAATTATTCCGAAAGCTGACAACAAAAACACTTCAAAAAGGTAAATCTTGATTTGATGCACCTTTCAGAGGATGCAAAACACAAATGACTTTTATATATTTGGAAAGCATTTAAAGCACTCTCTATTTCAGACTGCACCAGGGGTCTTTTGAGATCTGAAATAAAAGCCCATGTTTGCCACATTCTTTGACACAAAACTGTATTGATTTGCCTTAGAATTAAATAGGCAGGGAGCAAGTTTTCAATCCAAGGCCAGGTCAATGACACTCCAAAGTAACAAGAATGCCCACAAAGCTGCTACGCAGTAATGAAATGTGGACAAAATGCACTTCAAATACTCCAGCAGAAGCAACAAAGGCACGTGAAATTCCCAACTGAAAACGGGAATGACAAAAAACTATTCAATCACCATGTTTTCACTTGGAACGCTGATCGTATTCCCGACCAGCCTAAAGCCCTGCTGCTGCCATTAGTGAGGCTGATGAGGTCAGGATTCCCTCATTTTGGCTCTGGTTCTGATTGTTTTGGGACCATTCCCGCATCGTTCCTCAGCTGCACCCCTCTCAGCCGTAGCACCAGTCACCTCTGGAGACGTGGGATGAACCAAAACTTCTGGGATAAGGCACGGAGCAGCCCCAGTGGAAATGCAACCCCGTATTTGTGCTGCAAGATCAACGCTGGAGTGAAAGAAGTGAAGCGACAAAGACCCCACGTTACGAAGCTCACAGCACAGCCCATAACCCGGAGTTAGTGCCCTTCTGTTTCACCGCTCCATCTGAAGGAAGCCTTTGGTGCTCAAAGGGGGACTTTATTGGTGTTTACTGATAGACTTTATGGCTTATTTGTCACCGGGAGAGCCTCCATGTGTCTGTCTCTGTTCTGCTCAGGAATCCTGGACCATGCACAGCCTGTTTTGGTGCCAAGGAGAAGGAAAAAAAATAGGGTCTTAAATTCCTGTATCAAAGCAACTTTAACTTGTTAAGATAATTGTCTTGCAATGATTGATCTAGTCATGTCAAGATAATGAGGTTTTTATGGTCCTGAGGAGGATTTAATCTAATTTTTGGAGGGATTCTGATCTCACTGTTGCTGCTTTATCACTTTTAATCTCAATACTTTTATTTGAATTTGCTCTGCAAAATTCAATATACTTTGAGTTGACAGCTGAAGACACAGAATAGTGTTTTTACACTAAGTTTTCCTGTGTTGCAACTGTTTTAAATCTTGTTATCATTACTCTGAACGAATGCAATTATAGAGTTGTTTTGCTACTTTAGACAGAGAATACCCAGCATAATTTCTCCAACACAATAAAAGTACCTCTTAAAGAAAAAGTAGTAGCCTGATTTTGAACAGAAGGTGGCTGCTAATGGTGTCTTTAATTATTTGGTAGAGGATCATTTGTGAGAAAAGACATCTAAGGCTTTGTGTTATTCTTTAATGGAAGCTACTTATATGTGTTCAGTTTTCCAATAACATGAGGGCAAAATAAAGTTTGTATTAGAAAAGATAAATGGGTAAGCATTGTCTTCCTCAAGTCTCAAGTTTAATAAGACTTTTTTTTTTTTTTTTAATTCCCTGGGGCAAAATGGAAAATTACTACAAATCTGGTTAAGAGATGACTCATAAAATTTGTCAGTCAAAACCAGTTTAGGGCAAAGTCCCCTCTGCTCTGCCCACAGCAACTTGTATTTTCTCCCCCACAACCAGGGGAAAGTATTCAGTCTACTCTTCTTCTGGGATTGTGTTACTTGTTGTATTTTCTTTTTGGCTCTATCCTCTTTGATTATTTTTAGTTCTTAATCTTATTACTTCACACTTCTGTACAACTGAGCTGAATAAGCTCCTTATCCAGGCTCTAAGCTGAATCTATCCAGATCATTTTGAATGTATTTGCTCTGTTCCTCTGTATTTACTTTATCGTCCTTTCCCATTTCGATGTCATTGGCAAATTTGGGTCAGTAATTTATCAAGTAAACAAAAATGCTCCTAATGCTGCACTTATTGATACTCCTTTTAACTCCTTCCTGAGCTGTTTTTAAATTTGCAATATTTGCTCCTTCAACCAAAAATAATTCCTTGGAAATTCATGTGCTTTTCTGTAAGAGAAATCTTGATTTATTTGTAGATAAAACCATTCTAAAATCTGCTTTTAAATAAATGCCACATTTCTCTCTTTTTCATCAGCTGACTATGGATTGCCATATTCTCCAGAAACAAAAGACAAAAACCAGAAGTCACTGAGCATCCTAAGCCAAGCTCCAACCTGGGATCCTTTTGGTCTGGGCAAATCACTTCACCTCCCTTGCCACTCTCCAGGGAAGGAATTCACAATCTGAGGATCATTTTTCACTAGGCACCGGCAGGGCTCTGCAGACGTGGTTAATGTGTCACACAGAATCACAGGCTGTTGTCTCCAGCCCTGGAATGCACTTGTTCCCATTGTTTTGACTCCTGATGGCTCTATAAATTCTCATTTTTTGGCCATCAGTATCCCCTGCCTTGCTCCTTCTTAAATAAAACATTCTGCCCTAGGTGATAGGTAGGGAGCCAGTGAGAGATGCTGTCACTTGGCTGGCTGTGACATATTTCAGAATACTCTTTGTGAAATTCTCTGGCATTTCCAAATGCCCTAACAATATAATGTAAATATATTTCTAGCGTAACTCTCAAAATACATCAAAATACTTGTTCTAAACTAACAATAATTTTGTTTTCAGTTCAGAATGTGTTCTTTTTCTATGCCAATGGTCTGAGCTCTGCCTTCTAATATGGGAGTTAGCACTGAATGAAGGAAGTGTTCTGTGAGAGCAAATACCCATAAGAGTACCAGGGCTGCAGATTCCAAAGAGAATTTTGAAGCTTTCTTCAATTCAGTTCCTTCCATTCAGTGCTGAGTGTATGGAGAGTCCCAGTCACCAGTTAGCATCACTTTTTCGTCTTCATTTTTTGGTCAGGCTCCTTGTAAGAGAACCTTGTACTGCTCATAATGTAAAACCTCCAGACTGAACAGGCTGTTTCCAGGGGTGAATCATGTTGGGGGCCACACAGCTTTTTTGGCACAGGAATTTCCAATCAGTCAATACTTACTGGCTTATTTATGAGCTTTCCTGTGCGTCTGCATGTCAGATAAGCAAGACAGAAGGAGCTCTCTAATGAGGATTATTTTTGCTACCAAAGTTTGTTCTTAAAGGAAAACTTGTGGCCCCTAGTTTGTTATTCCTGGAGGGTAACAGTGTGGTGACACTTGGCTGACACACAGCCAGCCCTGGCTGGGTCACAGAATCCCAGGAAGGTTTGGGTATGAAAGGGCCTTAAATCCCATCCATTCCCACCCCTGCCATGGCAGGGACACCTCCCACTATCCCAGGGTGCTCCAAGCCCTGTCCAGCCTGGCCTTGGCCACTTCCAGGGATCCAGGGGCAGCCACAGCTTCTCTGGGCACCCGGTGCCAGGGCCTCTCCCCCCTCACAGGGAACAATTCCTTCCCCATATCCCATCTATCCCTGCCCTCTGGCAGGTTGAACCTATTCTACCTTGTCTTGTCTCTCCAGTTCCTGAAGAACTGTCCCTCTCCCATTTCCCTGCAGCCCCTTCAGACCCTGGAAGGGGCTGTGAGGTCTCCACACAACCTTCTGCTCTCCAGGCTGAGCATTCCCAGCTCTCTCAGCCTGGCTCCATAAAGGAATGTGCTCCAGGCCCCTCAGCAACTCCATTACCTCCCCTGGACTCTCTCCAACAGTTCCACATCCTTCCAGTGCCCCTCACTGTCACTGAGGGGAGGATGTTGGCCACACCAGGGAGCATGGTTGGCGGTTTTGTGTTCTCTCACAGCTGGGAACCATGAAATGTTGGTCTCCGTCATGCTCAGTGCCCAGGAAGCCATCAGCCTTTTCTGCACGGAGTGATGGCCAGAATGACCCCAAATTCCTGTGCAGGAGCAAGGGAGTGGCCAGTCCCTTTAACTCCTACCATGTGAGTCCTCAGTAGGTCCATTACTTGCAAACAATTCCAGAAATCCACCTCTCTATTGCAATTAAATAAAGGCTAATTGAAAGCTATGCCACACAAGCCCGTGCTGGGTGGCCTTACACAGGGAGCAGGATTAAAGCAAGGAATGAACCAGGGCTGCAAACACGAGCAGCTCTGGCTGCTCAGTGAGAAAGTACAGGCAACTCCAGTCAGATAATTCACTGTAGCAGCTTGGCAGCACTCCCCATTTACTGTATTTACGTGTGTCTAATCCCTGGGTTATCAGCAAAATGCGATTCAGCAGCAGCACAGGCTGCACATTCACGGAGGTATTAGCAGGAGCCTGCTTCCTTGTTCCAATTTTATTAATTATAGCAATCCTCCCTTTCTGCCTTTTCTTGTGTGAAGGTCATCCTGGTGCTGCTTTTGGATTACTGGTACCTTTAGATGGTGGGAGCTTTCAGAGGTGTGAGTGGCACGTGTGAAAATGCAACAATCCCAGCACCCCTGAATGCTCTAGTTCAAAATGCTTTCAGCACTCTTCAGGACTGGTTGCTTATGTGCTGAAGGGTTATTTTTTTTTTTAATTTATTTGAATGTGTTGGAAGACACAGTGGGAAACACAAGCACTGATGAAGATTAAAAGGAATGGAGCTGAGTCTGTGCAGCGACTCTGGAGATACTAAATCTGCTTGCTGCTAGTTTATACAGCCAGGGCAGCAACTCCCCTCCACTGAAGGCTCCAAACTGCTTCGTGCAGAGCAGCTGAGAGGGCCACAGTCCTTCCCTGACATGCAGCAAACCCATATTCCTTTCCTTTCCCTGACAAATCATCCCTCATTCCTGTTCAAGGGCTTGGTGTCTCTCCAGAAGCACCCATGTACATTTGTAGAGGCAGAGCAGATCCTGGACATGGAAGTCTTGTCACACAAGTTCTGGGTCTTGTCACACAAGTTCTTGGCTGGATGCAGCTTATCCTAAAGAAAGTGAGGGAATTCTGGCACATTGGGAAGCAAGAGATGAACTTCTGGTACTTAAAAGGCAGAAGGGCCTTTGTCACAGCAAACCCAGAGAGCCCTTTTGGTGAAAGCATTCCCTCCACCTTGGTTTCCCCTCCACCCTGAGCCCTCCTGGGAGCTGTCACTGCCTGGGAGAGCTCAGGGTCCAGCCCTGCAGCCCCTCAGGGCCCCGCAGCCGCCCCCACTCTCCCCACACTGCCCGTGGGACATCCCCAGCAGCACCCAAAAGATGCTTCCCTGCTCCTGCTCCCTCCAGGCACTGCTGGACTGGCGGGATGGGAACTTGGCTTCTGGGCACAGCACATCCACCTGAAACTGAGACGGCAGAGAGGAAAAGGGAGGAAAACCACCACTGTTGGGGAGCTGGAGCTGTTTCTAGCTCCATGTTCATAAAAATGGACTTGCCTTGATAAGAGCTCTATAACTTGATTACTCTCCTGCTAAATTTATGGTGATTTTTCTTCACGAAGGTAAAGTTACAATGTTTAGAGCTCAAAGAAATTGTGAAAAATTCTTATATTTTTAAGGGCATGTTTAACTTGAAAATACAATTTTTCATGAAATTTTTCTGAAATATTTTTACAGATTTTTTTTTTCCAAATTTAAAAATACTTCCTTATCAGTACCCTTAACAATTACAGTCAAAAGGAAAACTGGCTGTATTTTGAGTTTGAAATGAAAATAGTTTCTGAAATGCCAGCAGAAATGTTTCCATAAGGAAGTGAGTAGCTCTGTAGGATAATGGAGCCATCAAAAGGGACCTACAGGGACCAGCAAATCTCCTCTCACTGAGAAAGAAGCTACTTCCAGCTATCCCTCTTGGTTCCAGTTTTTCTTATGCCGACTTCTTTTTTTTCCAAAGCCTTCAGAGCTCTGCACAGTTACAGCTGAGAATCTAAAATTTCTTCACATCAAAAAGGAGGATTAAGGCTAAGGAAACACAAAGGAGGACACAAAAGAAGTGCAGAGGTAGAAAATACCAGAAAGCAATGGTGAAAGTGTTATTCTGAAAGCTCACTGGGCGCTCTCCTCAAATCTTTCCTGGGATGAAAACAGATCTTGCCATTTGGAGTTCAGCTTTCCCAATCCCAGCAGCTGCTCTGTGTGATGTCCAACCTAAAATCAGCACCAGGAGCAGGGGGTGTCCAGGAGAGGCTGTAAGTGCCACAATGAACACAAACCTGTTAGGCCCTGGTTATTGGAAATGTCTCTGCTCAAATTAAGGTGCAAATGAGACCCTAGGCCAAGGTCAATGGTACAGATTTTATGTGAGAGTACATTTAAGGGAGGAGGAGGAGGGAGAGAGAGTGTTTTGAGCCATGTACCTGCATTCTTTCAGTCCTCACAGCCCCAGGTTTAGCAGCTCCCCAGTCAGAACACCACTTGAAGGGGAGGAACCTCTGGCTGCAGCCCCAAGGAATTCACTGATTCCTACACAAAACACTGAGCCAAAGTTCTCCAAACTTTCAGGACTCACAGACTGAAACCAAAGGGATCAGCATGGCTGTAACATTTTGCTCTGGAGCACATCTGACCAAGACCCCCTGACCCAGCACCATCAGAGGACTCAGCCCTTCCCAGAGTCTGCATCCATGCCCAGCCTTTGGCCTGCCTGTGGCCAGAGCACTGTCTCATGACAGCCCAGAAGGAAGTGACTGCTAATTTTAATTGTTTATATTTAACACAGCATAAACGTCTGTAAAGAATTAATATGCTGGCCAAACCCAAAAAGGATTTTACAAAGAAAGCTCCAGGACTCTCATTAATTGGATGATGAACAGCTTCCAATATGAGAGGACAAACAGCAGCTCTGAACCTGCTATGCCACTGGAACAGCCCCAGAGATGAGAGGCAGGCATCCTGCCCTCCTGAAAGCAGGAATATTTTGTCACACTGTCATCAGATACAATTTCTGATGTATAGTTAAATAACCTTTACTTTCATCCCTCCAGTGTAAAAGATGAAAATCTTTTAAAAGCGAGAGTCCCAAAGAAATGTAAATACAGTGTATTCACTACTGACATTTCAAAAGATTTTGCCCCACCAGTGGAGACAGCTATTCTCTATTATCAGGTTTCCTGTCAGTCACGTTGATTAAAGTTGATAAATACTGCAAACCACTTGGGGTAGGCTAAAGGACACAAAAGAAAAATGTAACTTATTTGAAAAGGACCATATTTCTTGGGAAATGAAAAGCAGACCATATTTGCCTGCATTTCTCAACTTCAAGAAGAGCAAATTCCCCTATTTAATTTTTTTTTTCCATTTTCCTAGAAGTGATACACATTTAGAAATTGTAATTAACGTAATAGTGCTCTGCAAGGACAGAGCAGTGGGATACTGAAAATGTAGCACAGTTTCTCTGCATTCACACATTATTTTGTTTATCAAGCTTGGGCAATAAATGACAATTCACCAGGCCAGCTGGTGAAATTTGGGGTGCAGTAATAGCTGCATCCTAAAGGAGCATGAATCCAAGTGCATCAGGAACATTGGGATGTGTTTTGCCAGACTTAGATGCCAGTCCAAATAACAAACTGCTTTTGAATGCATGCCATATATTCTCTCTGAATATTAATATGCAAAAGACAGAAGATCAGTTTGATGTAATTCCTAGGGTCAAATCAGTTATAAAGATATTCTGATTGCTATGGCATATGCGTTATTTTTAATATTCTCAAAATCTTCAGTAGAAGTGGGTATTAATTTCAGAATTTATGCTAGAAAAGCATTGATTTCTGTTTGCCATCAAGGCAAGGCAAAGGAGCAACACTCCCACAGAATCAGCTGTGGAGATGAAAAGCTAACTTCTTTTTCCTTTTAGTACGAACAAGTAAAAAATATTGCGGCAAAATATTGAAAAAACTGGAAGAAAAGGGATCCAGAAACATTTCATCAATTATGACCTTCCATTAGACATCAGTGGAGATAAACTGAATGGAGCACAGGAATGTCCAGGAGCAAGAAATTCAAATCACAAAATATTTTCTAGGAAACCTCTTTCCTTATCCTGTCAAATTTTCTGGAAGAATACTTTTTTAACTTGACTGCATATTGCAATTACAGGAGTAGAAAGGATGAGATGACAGAATCCAAGCTGGATTTCTTGTGGAGGGAAAAAACCCCAAGCTTGAAAGTTATTCAAATTTACTCTATGAGAGAAGAAATAAAACTTCTGGTAATTAAATTAAATTTTCCAGTTAAGAAAAAATCTTATGTTTATAATAAATGATTAATTAAATTCACTCTGTGAATATAAAAGTATTTGATGACCCACACATTTTTGGATAATAACATGAAACCTACTGCCAGCAGAATATACTGATTTAAACTTCTAGGGGTTTTTAAAAAGGCCTGCAGAGCCTTAAAACTCAAAAATAATGTGGGTTTGGAAATTCTGAGCTAAGCCCAGTTTGCATTAGTATTTTAAGAACATCAGGCATGCATTTACCTTTCTGAGCTTATTGTTTAGCTATATATTTCCTACAGCAGCTGGAGAGGTTGAAAATGTAATGCCATAAAACTTCATGAAATTTCTGACAAACCATAAAAGAAAGAAAACCAGTCCCACTCCTGTATTCCTTTGGCACAAAGCCGAGGGGTTTTTATAATGAAATTCTTTTTAAAGTGCACAGGGTGCCAAAAAGAACGTGACTATTTAAGAATCTCTCAGTCTACCACTGCAGAAATCTAGCTGAGAAAACTGGTGTACCTTTTACAGCAATTTTAATGCAGCTACCTCGGGTCTACTTATCTGTTTGGATGCTTATCCATCATAAAAATCACACTGCACAGGATCAGATTACAAACCCTAATGAGAATTTTACATATGTGGCTAACTATGCCATTACAATTAATTTAGTCAGAAAATCGTTCAGTGTTAACAGAGGCAAAGAGTCTTTTAGAAATCCTGGCATTTTCCTTTAGGCTTTAAAGAGTTCTCAATAAAGAAACACGGGATGATCACAGAATCCCAGGATCACTGAGGCTGGAAAAGCCCTCCCAGCCCACGGAGTGCAGGCCGTGCCCCATCCCCACCTTGTCCCCAGCCCAGAGCTCTGAGTGCCACGTCCAGGCCTTCCTGGGACACCTCCAGGGATGGGGACTCTAGCACCTCCCTGGGCAGCCCCTGCCAAGGCCTGGCCACCCTTTCCAGGGAGAAATTCCTCCTGCTGTCCACCCTGCCTCTCTCCTGGCCCAGCCTGAGGCCGTTCCCTCTCCTCCTGTCCCTGTTCCCTGGGAGCAGAGCCCGACCCCCCCTGGCTGCCCCCTCCTGTCCGGGGCTTGTGCAGAGCCAGAAGGGCCCCCCTGCGCCTCCTTTGCTCCAGGCTGAGCCCCTTTCCCAGCTCCCTCAGCTGCTGCTGCTGCTCCAGCCCCTTCCCAGCTCCGGTCCCTTCCCTGGACACGCTCCAGCCCCTCCATGTCCTTCCTGAATTGAGGGGCCAGAAGTGGACACAGCCCTCGAGGTGTGGCCCCAGCAGGGCCCTGCTCCTGCTCCCACACTGTTTGTGACACAGGCCAGGTGCCATGGCAGCAACAATGCAGCAGATGATGCAGCAATGTAAAAATGGTTAAGATTTCACACAGAATTCTTTGCTCCCTTTTCAAAAAAATCCGATTCTTAACACAGTAGCCAATAGTTTTTAGGACTTTTCATATAATAATTTCAGTGATCAGCTGCAGTGGGGAACACCTGATGAATGCCATGAACTGAAAGTGGTGATGGGCCTCTTGCAGGGTTTTGATGAGGCAAAGGGGATGACCCCATTACTCCTTAAATCAGGAGAGCAATGGCAGAAAAAAAAAAAAATTACTGCAACCTATTTGAGCTTAGATTATTGCATATTTTTAATATAAACTAATGGGAACTCTACTAGCAATTATAACAAGATTTAATTTGCTCTGGATTTCCTACGTGCAAGCTTGTTTCGAGCAGAAACTGGTGTCTTACACAGACCTTGAGTTTATCTGGCAAGTTCCCTTGATATAAAAACGTAGAGGATTTTTTTCTAAATTAGTATACAGCAAAAAGAATGCAGGAAATTTCAGTGCTGCAAGCCAGTGGTCTGCCAAAATAGCTTGAACCATTCAGATCAGAGAAGTAACATGAAGAGCACCTTGAGTGCTCAGAAGCAATTACGGCCATGATAACTGCAGATGAAATGAAGCAAAATGTGAAAAATTTATCTTCATGTACACTTTTCTACATAACAGAATGGCCTCCATTTATCTTACTTCTTTCTCTGCTAGACTGATTAGTTAACTGGCTTCAGAAGCAAAATATGAATGAGCTGACAAATTGTTCCCTTTGACTTTTGCACAGTCCAAGTGTAAATACCAGATTTAGCATTTAATCATTTAAAACAGCAGATCAGGCTACAAGTTAAGATGTGGATTTATTAACCCAAATGTGCTGTCAGTACGTAGAGAGGAGTTTTACCTTTTACCTGTACTTTAAAGGCATCACAAGGATAAACAGGTATCAGCACCTTAATTTTATCCTACATGTGACCCTACTGGATTCAGATACAGGAAAAACACACAAAATTGTTAATTGTTTAGTTTATTAGAAAACACAGAGGCTTTCAAGAATAAAACAGGAAATCCACTCAATGCCCTACTCACCTTTACCTCTAGTTACAGGCAATCACTCAGCAGGATTTTTAAAATACTTGGCCAATCATCACCTGCTTTTATTTTTATGAACAATCTCTTTGAGGACTCCACAAGTACATCTCTTAATCATATCTTTAGAGACGGGAGTTCAAATAAATCCTGATTATGTCAACAGAAAAATAAACATCATTGTCTCATGACAGTACCAGGCAAGTAGTGGCTGCATCACTGAATACAGGAATCATTAAAAATAAAATATCAGAGTTTGCCCAAGATGGGTTTCAGGGACACATAAAACTCATGACTGTTTTAATTTCTGTGTGTTTAATATTGAGACATCTCAAAAGACCTAATCAGGCAAACTTTTAGCCCTTAAAAATTCAGATTTTTCACAATAGTCTCGAGTATAACCACAAAGATGTTCAAAATCTTTTCTGCCTTATGCAGATCTTTACCTTCTCTTTTAAGTTTTGATGTACAGTTGTATAAGCTGTTACATTTAATTTTTTGCACGTTTCATCCACAGGATTATGTAGAATATTACACATCTACACATTTTTAGTCAGCTTTTGATGAAAATTTTCAACCTTCTCACTGAGAAGTTGAACACCAGAGATGATCGCTTTCCACATGCAGCCTTCAGCAGGTGTGAATCCTTAGGTTTGGCATTGTCCAGGATTCCAGAAATCTTTCCAATACCCACAAACTACATTTGGCTGAGCGTCATGGTAGATTTAAATAGCATAAACTCAGTGTGTCCTGATGCTTGGGGATATCCTTCTTTATTTATCATCCTTAACATCTGTGCTCCTGAAGAGTTAAACCTTCTCAGACTCTATTCCTGGCTCGCTAAGAATCTTTCAAAAAAGGAATTTAAAAAAAGGTTGCAACCCTATTCCTTCAATCCCTTATGCATTGTCAAAAGAGCTATTAAAAA
Organism: Atrichornis clamosus; assembly: GCA_013400975.1. Classification (NCBI taxonomy): domain Eukaryota; kingdom Metazoa; phylum Chordata; class Aves; order Passeriformes; family Menuridae; genus Atrichornis; species Atrichornis clamosus. The sequence goes on along the minus strand of WBMZ01009298.1, from coordinate 32,149 downwards.
TCTGTTATAGAAATCTACAGGCTCTCCTGGAATGCTCTGGAGCTATGCCTTGAATTTAACTTACAAAAAATACGTTCCGGTCTGATTGCTCCAGCCTGTGGTTTTCTGTATCATAAACTGAAATTTCTCTTTCTGTTTTAGACATTTTAATCTCAACTCCCCATGAGCACTGGAAACTAGGCTGACCAGACAGATATTTTCCAGGCCTGTGTTCATTTCCTTCCACTGTATCTTGCTTGTCCAACTGCTTCTCTTCTTGATCTCTTGCTATTTTTGTTCAGTGGAATTCTTTTCCCTGACATTCTTAGTTTCTATCATCTGATATTAAAAAAACCCAAACCACAACCTGTCTCGTGCCCCCTTGTGCAGTCTGACTTTTAATATTTGTGTGCGGAGCTCTGACTTCCAAAGCTGTGCAGAGGGAAGCTCTTCCAGAGGCAGCGGGGTCTGGCGGCCGCCCCACCAGCCTGGGGAGCATTCCAGCTGACCTTCCCTGCAAGAGGCTGCTATAAAACGGTTTTGTGCCCTTCTGACTCTGCGTGCCCGGCTCCAAGATCTTGTTTTGTAAATCTCTATGGAGCTGCATGGTTTGGTTTTTTCTCTTTTCCACACAGAGTTTGTCCATCTTTTAACACAGAGAGCCCGTGACCTCGCTGAAGTGTTACTGGGCTGAAGCACTGAGGGAACTGTGGCATGAACAGAGAGATGCTTTTGTTCTGGACAGAAGCATCATCTTCACAGAATGCATCTAATTCAGAACATATTTTTCACAAATTATGTCTATTGAAAAAAAATTGTGCAACTTTATGTCCGGAGTGAGTTCCAAAGAAAGCTCTTTCAATAAATACACACACACAAACACACACGTGTTCAGGATACTTCTTTCCCTCTTCTCCACTTTTTTTTAAATTTTTTTTTTTAATTTTAGCACGGGCTTCCTTTTATTCAGATCAACTTTCTTTTTCTGGAGTTGACAACACAAGTTGAGAAAACTGATTCCCTGTCCTGCCAGGCAGCCCCAGCACGACCCCTCTCCAGAGGGAAGCAGGGTCTGTCCGTGCCCGGGAGGCTGCTGAAGCGGAGGCTCACTGTGGCACCCACAGCCTGCCACGGGAGAGGCCAGAACACACCCACAGAGGGTGTGGGCAAAAAGCAACCACATCCCACCTTCCCTTTCCTTTCCCGATTCCCAGGATCTCCGCACACGCTCTGGGCCGTGCCAGCAGCAGTGTAGATTAAGCCTGACACACTCAACTGAACATACATGAGATTCCTGGAGCCTGTTTCCATCATCAAATGTGGGCACTTCCATTTGCATCCGGCTCCCTCAAACTTCCCCGAGAGCGGAACTCAGTTCTCCTAAAACCAGATCCCCCTGAGAGCCAGAGCCTGGTGCTCTAAATGAGAATACAACTGTAAGCCCAGTGTATTTCCTCCTATCTGTATTTTGTATATCCAGATTTATGTCTGGAAAGCTGTTTATACTGCTGGCACCTTTAGAATAACTTCTGCTCATCAATGGATGGGCCCATACTTTCAACTGGTTCAGGAAATAGGGCTGTGATTACAGAATAAGGGTTCTGTTTACCAGACGTTGCCAAAGGCAGACCCTAATTCAGTCAAGAACTGCATTAAGGTCACACCCAAAAACCTTAATCACTAAATTGCCCTACCCCTATACTGAATATATTCAATGAAATGAAAAGGACTACCAAAATAATGATATAAATTGCAGAGATTGTTGGTGAAAAAAAATTGGTCAAAGAAAAAATTTGAATTTTGTAGGAAGATTTTGTTTATTTGTTTGGTTTTTTGTTTTTGTTTTTTTAAATTTCTCTACCTCAACATATGCACCAATCTTCTGTAAATACAAGCAGTGAGGAAACTCCATTCATTCTAAATTTTGTATCAAAATGTCAATACCACCATAACCTCAACAGAGGACGGTGTTTTAATTGTTTTACAAAAGTAGCGAAGTTTTTTACCGCCTATATCTAGTTTTCTACCTCAAAATTCCATTTTCTTTGTGCTGCTATGAAACAATTTTATACTTATGTTGCAAATAGAAAAGAATTACAAATTTAAACAAAACACGCATTTAAGAAGGAATCTTTTTTGAAATAAGATATTTCAAAATCACGTTTTTCAGGCATTTTTCCTATCTGTCCACATTTTATAAAATGCTTTCTTACTTAAATAGTTACTGTAATTGCTTAGAGATTCTTAAGGAAATTCTTAGTTGAGCATTATTTTGACAAGAATGGACAGAAAAAGAAATGTTCTGATCAGCTTCTCTGAAGACAGCTTTCAAAAGGGTTTTTTTACTGTTCTAGGAAATGTTTCACAGGGAAAAAGCTTCACAGGGAGAAATAGATCTTTTTGAAAATATAGTTAGACTGCAAAATAGTTCCCTGGGGCAAAGGCAGAAGTTGCAATACTTACGAGGAGCATTCAACAGTTGGAGTGGGAAACAAGATGTCCTGAAATACCAGAATGATGGAAACCACGTTGCTCTCCCCATCAGATCTCCCTTTTCCTGCTCGAGTCTTCCCCTTGTAAATATATTTCCTTTTCTATCAACTAAATCTGATTGCAGTGCTTTGTCTTGGTGGGGAATTGCATATGCAGTGAAATCATGCAGGGAACCAAAAAGATAAATGGCTGAGTGTTTTAATATCATCTTCCCCCCTCAAAAAAGTGTGCTGGTGCACATTTAAAATTCAGATGTAAACAACCCTTAATGCTTGGAGTGTGGTAAGGTACAGCTTTAGTGATTTTTAAATGTCTTTAAAATCTTCTAGGAGGTTAAATCTGTAAAGCTCTCCAGCTCCAGCAGGGTTTTTTAAAGAAAAAGACATGGCATTGTTTGAATTTCACTTGACATGTAATTTGGTCTATAATTTAAGATATCAGGCTGTAATTTTCTGCAGGAACCACCACGTAGGCCTGGTGTTATAACATGTCACCTCAGGAAAAAAGCCATAAAGAACTGTGGCTTTTCAAATATTTGGTCATATTTCTTTATAAATATCAGAAATAGTAAGAAAATGTTTTTCAGCCCACAGCTATTTGTTTGACATTTCCCACAATGAATATGTTCTCTTTTATATCAGTACAGCTGGAACACACCTTGATAATGATATCACCTGAGAGCTTTTCTTCACTCACCCAGGTCCATATTTAATAGACATCTGAGATCATAGAAATTTTATTATATAATGCAATAGATAATCAAATCCAGGGAGATTACCAGCGCTAGAAATTAACTCCACCTTTATAGCAGAGACTCTTGAGGTTAAAAAATGAAGCAGAATGCCATGTAATGGAGAAACATAAATTTCACACACACTAAAAATGCATATCAATAATGTCTTTGAGATGCTTTTATATTCATCTAAAATGAGAGCAAACAAAGTAATACATTTTCTAGAGAGGCTGAACATGTTAATTTCCTTGAGAATGCTAAATTTATCTCTAACCTGTTTTCTCCAAGTGTGCTCATTGATGTGAATTAGAAAAAACAAGCAATCCTCTGATCAGCTTTCACAGCACTTTTGTGGTCCCAAGCCAAGAAAGGCAAGGCAGGATTCTTTTTTGCTCTATTCTCAAAGAAAAAAAGAATATGAGGTATATTAGTGTAAAATGCACAGAATGAGCCCTCTAAATATGACTCTGTTTGTCAAGACCTGGAAAGGCAATGTTGGAAAGAAGCCACTTTCTGTGCTAAATGGTGGGATGAGGAATGTGTAGGAATTAGCAAAGCACAAGAAAGCTTCAACTGTAGAAAGATTTGGATTGCCTTGCTCCTTTCCTGAGTCAGTGAACCTCTTCAAGTTCACAGCTTAAATCCACCCCAAACCCCTCCTCTCTTTATAAAAGCACATTTAGGTTCCCTGTGGCAATCCACCTCCATGGTCTTTTGCGTATGAGGAAAACCTTTTCCTGACAAAGCTCCCCTGGACTGAGGTTCCAGCCACAACTCTTCTACCAGCAGCCCTCCAGTTCCTCTCCAGTGCCAGTGTCCAAGCTAAACCTCTTTGGGTCAGGCTGGATGTCAGGAACAGCTCCTGCTGCCCCCAGAGGGGCTGGGGCACTGACCAGGCTCCCCAGGGAATGGGCACGGCCCCGAGGCTGCCAGAGCTCCAGGAGCCTCTGGACAGCGCTCCCAGGGATGCACGGGGGGATTGCTGGGGGTCTGGGCAGGGACAGGGGCTGGATCAGTGATCCCTGTGGTCCCTTCCAGCTCAGGGTATTCCATGCTTCCATGATCTATAAAGGCCCCTTCTTGGAGGACAGCGGTCGAAAGCAAGAAGCAAAGCATGGAGAGCTTTAGCCCCACTTCCTTCTACTGCTGAAAAACTGAAACAGAATGCAATGGAATGGAAAATAGGATTAAGGCTATCTGTAAGCAACTTTGTGTGAAGTTGTCCTGTAGGCATCCAAATTTACATGGAATGTCCCAGGAGGTACATGGATATTTTGTGTAGGTCAGGCTGAAGACCTCAGCACTAATATCACAGCAGGCAGTTCTCTGGATCCTGGACTGTGCTGGACTCCGACTGTATTAAATCAAAGCTGATCAGTAACAGGCAAAGCTGAGGATTAATTAAAGATTAATGATGAATGTGTAGGAATTAGCAAGGCAGAAGAAAAATATTAAGACTGAAAATAAAGCCAGCTCAACTCCAACTTCAAGAATATTAAAATATCAATATGTAGTCTATATTTTGTGAAGCAAATTCCATCTTAAATAGGAAACAGCATTAAAGGAGACTGGTCTTACTCTATTATAACTCCTTTAAGATGTAAGAGAAAAATGAAGGTTGGGTTTACAGAATCCCAGGATGGGTGAGGCTGGAAGGAGCACAAAGGTCCCACCTGGTGGCCCCTCGCTGCTGCAGCAGGGCCATCCCAGAGCCCAGGGCACAGCAGTGTGTCCAGAGGGGCTGGAATATCCCCAGGGAGGAGACTCCACAGGCACTCTGGACAATCTGGGCAGGGCTGGGGCACTGCCCAGGGAAGAAGTTCTGCCTCCTGTGCAAGGGGCACTTGCTGGGCTCAGTCCCTGCCCGTTCCTCTGGGGCCATTCCAGGCCCTCCGGAGCAGAGCCCGGGCCCTGCTCTGCCCCTCCCTGCACACACTTTTACACTTACACTAATTATGAATATTATAAACTTAGAAGTTTAAATTTATAAACTATTAGTTTAAAAAATCCTAAACTTATAAAGTTACATTGGTCTAACTGCATGCAGTTGGGTAAACTAATGGTGAAGAAATACGAGACATTTTATAAACTCCTTCTTTCTTGTGGAGCTCTGTGTGCAGAGGCACAGGGGGTACATGGGCAGCGTGTGTGGACACAGAGCTGCTCTGGAGGAGCCAGAAGAGCCTGGCCTTCAAGCATGGAAGCAGAGCTGGACAGAGTGTGCTTTGCAGCACATCCAAGGTCACACAGCCACTCTCAAGAGTTTAAAGAATAAGCCACACCATGAGCTGTATTTCCACTGGAGATGCCTTTAGTTGTCTGCAAGAGAGGCCCAGAAGGAGTTCTGAGCAGGCAGCACAATCAGGCAGTGTTTGAAGCACTGCTGGGATCCCTCTGGGAGGTGCTCACGTTGTGATTTCCCACCCGAGCTGTGAACAGCACAGCCGGGCTGGCCTGGGGGGCTCCGGGGGGTGCAGAGCTCACAGGGATGGGCTCAAGTCACCTCCAAACGTTTGGTTGTTCCCAGGAGCAGCTGAACATCCTGTTAACACTCCCCCCAGGTTAATAATTACTGCTTTTTACAAGTGCTTCCACTGCTAACCTTCTACCTCTGTTTTCTTTCCCCGTTCTGGCAGTAAAATAGAACACAGATGGAACAAAGAGTGATACCAGCTAATTTTAGTTTTAAGTGGGCATTTTTCCACAGTCTTCAGAATATCTAGGATTTAATAGCCAAGCAAATATGAAATACACTTTTCAAATTAATTAAAGCCTGTCCTTCTAATGAATCAATTTGAAAACTTTTGGAAAGATGGAATTATGCCTTGCTTGCTTAGATGAAAAGATGGCCAATCTGAATGTCTCAGAAAAAAAAGCTCTTTTAATTTCTTCCAGCTCAGACGGCTGAAAAGTAACTCCAATTCTACAAGATGTCTCTTGGCCTTAAAGAACTATGAAAGTTCAACATTAATCAGAAAACATGGAAGTCTACTTGAGAGGTGCCTGAGAGGACAGCAAGCTGATTATTTTAGAAATTTTCTCATCTACATACTCTCCTGCAAGGACTCCATTTTCAAAATGAAAATGAACACAGATGATCAAATATTTTTACATGCATGAAATCCCAGTGAACTGCCAAGAGGATTTCATTAATGTAATACAATGATTTATTGTCTCCCAAGTTTGAATATGTGCTCTAAAATGGGGACTATGCTGGCAAAAAATTTGGGCTCCATATATAGGAATTATTTTGTATCTCTGTGCCTATTTTTGCCTATATTGAAAAGTCACACCAAATAACCAAATTTGGGACTCAAGTGATTTAATGCATTCCTTTAAAGCAATATAAACTTTGGAAACTTTTTTTCCCCAAACATATGCAGTGCAGTGCCTAAAAAGAAAACTCTGCTTAGGAATGACATAATGCCATCATCAAAATCCTGACACTGGGGAAAACAAATGGCTGTAGAAAGAGATGCAGCCCTGATGAAGGATTTCACAGCAGAATGGCTGTCGGTGACTCGAAAGAGCAAGAACATCTGGTGCACATTAAAGGAAAATTGTTCATGCCCAATCCTTCTAATTGGAGCAAACAAACAGCACGTTGGTCATTGCCTTGGTTTGGTTAAAGCACTGCATTATTAAGCACACCCTAAACTCTTCACCTGGACCAGACCTGGGCTCTGGGCTGCTGAGACCCCACAAATAACCACCGCTGCACAGGGCTCTCCAAGTCTGACAGAATTATCTTGAAGCAGCAAGGCTTAGAAAATTCCTTTTGGCTGCTTTTATCAACCGGAATTAAAAAGTCAATCCCAAATCAGCTAATTTTGGTGATGACAACAAAATCTCAAAACAAGTTTCTTTCAACCCGCCAAAAAAATAAAATAAAATAATCACTGTTTAACTTTTCTGTGTGCTGGAATCAAATTACATTTCTCAGTCTCTAATAAAATGTGCACTTGGTCCTAAGCATGTAGTCTTTATTTATTACTGCCTGGCAGCCTCAGGGCTGTTAATTTGCTTGTGTGCAATTGGTGTGTGTGATACACAACATCATTGCATTCTGAGCGTGATACAATCTGCATCTGAAGTCTTATTCCTTCTAGAGGATGCAATTATGGAGTATGATTAAATTACTTTGTAATTTATTAGAGGACTTAGAAAGCCAGCGAGCACTGAAAAGATATTACCCCAGCATTCTTTCACAGTGAGCTGTGCATTTTCCATTTTTTCCCAGTGCAGATCTATATGTACACAGCAAACACTTTTTCTTTTCTATGTTAAAAAGTATTTTTATTAGGAGAGGAATATTACTGATGCTAAAATGCCACTACAGATTATTTATTTGTATGAAAAATAATCGGCACCAAACCGAAACTCCTAGGACTCTTATCCATGACTACACTTTTTCAGAAATACTGTGTCAACAGATTCTGATGAACAGAACTTTCTTATCACTGTTGGCAGACTTTCATTCACAGCACGAGATAAGAAAAAAGGAGCTTTTTATAAGTGTTTCAAACTGTGGTTTATACAAACTCACCCCCCTAATTCTATTTATTCTATTACCAAGTGAAAAAGTGAGGAAACTGTAAATAAATCTGAATTATGCTGTTCTGATCTCTCACCTCAGTTTATAAAGATGATACAATAAGAAATGAAGTATTAATTTGTGTTCCTTTACAATCTCTGCTTTGCTCCAATTCATCTACATAAAGTAGAATTTAGAGTTAATTCCTACATGTCTCTACACCCTCACACTGTGTAACAAATCTGATCAATGTGAGCACCCTTGATCAGCCGGGAAAATTCCCCCAAAACAAGACTATTTGATTCAGCACAAGTTTTCTATTCTCACAAGCAAGAATATCTGCTTAAAAAAAAAAAAAAAAAACCAACAACAAAAACCCAACAATTTTAAGAGGAAAGAAGAGCCATAAGAGAAAAAAAGGAAATGCAATGTGTATTAATGAGAAATAGACAGCTCTCATTTCCTCCGAGTAGAACTTTCTAAGGCTTAAATTTCCTCCCCTAAATAAGTAAAGTGTTAGTCCTGCCCGGTGCTAACTGCAGAAGGATTTAAACTGATGCAGAAAATAAAGACTCATCTTCTGTCAAGAGTGGAAGGGTTCATCCATATAATTATTGACTTCAGGAAGCCTCCAGCCAGATGGATAACTTCAGGCACATATTATTGATCCACTTTTCTGCTTAAGCAGGGACTTAAATACTTGCCTAATTATTTTGAATTATGTCTGTAAAAAGGCAAATAAGATGCAAAGACAGACTGACGGTGCAAGCCCGTGTTTTCTATATCTGGACAACTCCAACACCACCATCTGTTGCTTTCCCTAAAACAATCCAAAGTAATAAAGACTCCCTGCCTATTCTGATTATGTGTGAGTCATGTTTTGAGGAAATATCAGAGAAATGTGGGCAGCAGCAGTGTGTCAGTTATAATGAGCCTCCTCTACAACAACTCCTTTCAAAGTGAAAATGAAACTCATTCACAAGTTTTTCAAACTCAGGGATACAAATATGCAGAGACCAAGAGGTTAATTATACTTGCAGTCAATCTTCAAACAAAATGAGTTCAAATTAGTCCAAATAACCAAAAATGTTTCTTCTAACATAATTTTGCATTTTAGCTCACACTTTCAAAAACACATAATTATTAGGAGGTTTTACATAGTTTTTCAAGCCAAGACATTCATTGTGCCACCACTTTGATACAGTGGGTTTCTGGTTTATTCTCCTACCTTGCTTCTACACCTCATCCAGAGCTTTAAGGAAGAGCTTTATCATGGACACCAACTGCAGATATACCAGTCAAATATAATAAAATTTGAAGTACACACAGTGTTTCAAATGTCCCAGAAGACTATTTTCCCAGTCCAGTTTTTCCAGCATTACTTGATATTAAATAAATATTCCAGGCTTCTCTCTTTTGCTTCAGTGTGAATTCTTCCACCAGATCCTAGAACTCCAGAAGATAAAAGGCAGCAGTCAGGACAGTAAATGATTTCAGAGGAGTCCCCCTGAACTGGAGCTGAATAGGACTAAAGGCACCTCACTGCTTCCTGCTTCTCAATAAACTCTTGATTATATAAACCCACCAGACCTAATGCTCTGTTTTCCCTTTTGGCTGCTGCCGAACTGCAAGAAATCCACCATAACGTCACATCTTTTTCTCATTTCAAAGTAGAAAATAAGAGTCCATCACTTGGAATTTTACTAATTCTTCCACTGCAGATGGCTTTGCCTTTCTCCATTGCCATTTGTCTGCTTCCTCCTCCTTTTTCATCCCTCCTGCTGCTTCTCTTTTTCCCAAAGAGCACAAGGACACACGTCCAAGTGTCCTGAAGCCACAGACACCCTTCTCCTATCACATATATTTCAAATTTCAATCCCATATGCTAAAACGTTGCCTACAATGTACAGAATATATTTTTTACCAGCTAAATATTGGAAGATTCTGACGATATAATGTTGTCTCTATAAACTACTCCTTATCAGAAGTCTAAATGAAGTCTATACAGACTTCAGTTAAACTACTTAATTTGGACATACAAAAACGATAAATGATTAAATATTAGTATGTGCACTTTGAGGGGCCTCTTAGGGATGTTACAGTTCCCAAGTTTCCTTCTTGTCTAAAATAGGATTTAGAGGTTTTTAATAGAATTTAGATGGCTTTAAAATCTCCATATAGGAGTTGCACTTTTACCGATTTATTGCATGAATTTCCTGTTGAATTTTTATGTGACCCTTGATCTCCCCTGAGGGACCTGTTCAGTCCTGATTGGATAATGCAAATTTCCAATGGAGATTAAACACAAATGAGTATGAAATTGATTTATTATAATAAGGGAAATTGAGGTCTGAGGTCCTGCTTCTCTTTTCTTTTCTCCCCCAGCCAACCCAAGGCTGTCAAATGAAGGGTTTTTTTGTAATCACTTGCCAACAAAGAACAAAAAAAATTAAGAGCACATTTCTCAATTACACGTTGGAAATTAGATAAAATATTGTTCCAAACTTGTTTGACTTCATGTGCACCAGAGAGTTGTTGGAATAGTTTAACACAGTAATAATTGCATCATTGTGGAGCCAGTGCATTGTCTTACACGATTTCTTCAGAATTCAAACTCATTATCACTTGAGCGGGAAACGGAGTTTGTCAAAATCTTGTGTTCAAGTCTCCACCTTGGATTATGAATTCTAAAAATGTGACTCAGGGCACTGCTGCAAAAGGAGAGGATGGACTGCACTAAAGGATGCTTTGGTGTCACTCACGTGTTGGCACACAGGGGCAGGTTCATCCTCAAAATCACAGCCTTGGCTGCTTCTGAAGCAATTCCAAAGGCTCCGAGGTCTCCAGTGACCCTGCTCCTCGATGCACAGACAAAAGCTGGCTCTGCAGATACTGAGTACAGACAAAGCCTGGATTTATGCGTCACAAAGAATTAGAGAATTGTGATTTGCCCAAAGAGCAGTTATGAGCAGGGAATCATTGTCAGCCATACCATGCAATCCCAGCTGATGAAAGATCACTTCCAGAATTGCTGGGAGATCCAGTGCCTGTTCTTTGATTCCACAACAAAGACTGAAAAAAAAAATCTGCTTTCCTGAGTACATACATTCCCTACTAATGCAGACACACATGTGCAGGGAGTTATGCTCCCTGAAACAACTGCTGCTCTTTGTGCCTCTGACAGTCACAATATATTTTCTAAAATAGTGGAAATACCAAACCTCTGTCAGAGAGATCCAAGCAGAAATTCCTTCAATTCTGTGGCATTCTCCATGCACTTTTTAGCTGAAGTGAAATAACAATGTGAAACAGTCAGTGTCATGGGAATGGCTGGGCTTCAACCCTGTTGTGTTGGAAGGGAAACAGCAAGAAAAATGGATAGAGACTACTTCCAAGGGCCTGGAGTGCCAGGGCAAGGGGGAATGGCTTCCCACTGCCAGAGGGCAGGGATAGATGGGATATTGGGAATTGTTCCCTGGGAGGGTGGGGAGGCCCTGGCACAGGGGGCCCAGAGAAGCTGTGGCTGCCCCTGCATCCCTGGAAGTGTCCAAGGCGAGGCGGGACGGGGCTTGGAGCACCCTGGGATAGTGGGAGGTGTCCCAGCCATGGCAGGGGTGGCACTGGATGGGCTGTAAGGTCCCTTCAAACCCAGACCATTCCATGATTTTGCGTTATTCGACCCAGAAATCTCTAACTTCTGTGGCCAGACCCAGTCCATGACCCACAAGCCCAAGCTAACAATGTATTAACTGAGCTTACTCTGAGTCACTGATGTAATTTTAGGAAAAAGCTCCCATGTTATACCCAAGAAAACCAAAAGGAAAAAGATACAATTTATGTGAAGAGCCAACCTGTGAAATTTGCAATTGATTTAGCCCATTTATTTTTTCCTTTGCTGTAATTCCATTAACTTGATCATTGACAGGCCATTGACAGGTACAGTAGAAAAGATCATACAGATCCCATCCACCCAAATTCTATCTGTGCAAATTGGGAACGATTGCAAAAGGACCAGAACATAAAATGGTTTTGCTGTTAAATAATCTGGCACATTTATCCCTGCAGTTAATTCCCTTGCCTACAGTTTTAACAAAAATGCTGTTTGTCAGGTTTTGAACACCGGGTACGTCAGTGGGTTCAATATTTATGCTCCTTGCAACCATGTCCTGGAATCAATAGTGCCATTTCTAAATGCAAAAATCTTGTATTGAAAGAGAGATGAGGATGTGAGTACAAAACCCCCCAGAACACAGCCCTTGATCTCTTTGGTGGGTCTTAAAAGGGTTTCACATTCTCTCTTGAAACATTCACCAAAGTTGGGCCAGAAGAAGTCAAAGTAATTTAGATCCAATCACTTTCCAAAAATGAAATGAGCAGAAGTTTTATTAAAAGGAAATGAAGAGGAAATTGAACTTTCATATGTCATGGTGCAATTTGATGACAGAAAACAATATCCATCGATAGAGAGTTTAGAAGATATTATTTATATGTCTATGCTGCTCTACTGTGGGAGTTTTTTCACAGTGGAGGGCAGATAATTTTTAAGAATATAATGAATCTGTAATAGAATTACCTGGATATTCCATAAAAGGTCTGAATAAAAAACTTTTTACATTCTTAAGACCAGGAAGCAGAAATATTAATTGAAATGTGTACTTTAGGAGGAATTTTGACTGGAGATGCGTATGGGTAATGCAGATTTTGCCTGCATAAAAGCTGCATAGTCCTGTATCTCCCTGACATGGAAAGCTGAATCACCTGAACTGAAATCACAGGGCTGAGGAAGATTGGGAGGGTAATGGAAATGCCAGCATTCCACACAGCAGAGCAGTCAGAAGGAAAAGGAGAAGACCTGCAGCCAGGTGTGAATCAGAAGGCAGCACTGGGGAGAGATTTGCATTTAGTCCCTAGAGGAGATGGTTCCATAGTTCATCCAACGGGAGGGAAAGCAGTGCCTTGAGAAGATGATTCTTCTTCAGGGGCTGCTCCTGGTGGTTCCTGAACTCTGCCTGAGCACAGTGAAGTCACCTCCCTTTACAGCCCCTCTCTAAGAAGCTGCTGTGAACGACCTTTCTTGGACACTGCAGTGGATGTTTAGGCACAACTGCTCAGAAATGTCCAATCATTTTGATCCCTACCACTTCAGGCTACTTCCTGAAGCAGTACTTAAACGCAGTGCATCAAGGCAAGTGATTATTAAAAAGTGGCCTGGGTGACTCCATCTGGGCCTTTTTGAAGGCAACCTCTGAAAAGATTGGCATCCTACAGCGAGATGTAAGCTACTATTTTTTTCTCTTACTGCAACGTAGCACAGCCTAAAAATGTTCATCTATGACATGTGAAAGGAATGAAATTCCATTCTCACACTTTCTGTGGTGCAAACATAGGTAAAGTACTCAGCTTTAAAAAAAAAAAGAAATAATTAGTTTTAAAGTTTTCTAGTGTGGAAAAAAGTTCAAAGCTGAACCTTTTCCATGGCCTTAATGCTAAAATATTGCCTAAGAAAACTTGTCAAAATATTCTTTAATGAGAAAAGAAAGAAATCTATTCTGACTCACACAATTCAACAGAAAATAATGTGCTTTCCCTAATACACATCCATAACATCATTCCAGCTGCCAGAGAAAAGGAAGAATCTATATGGAATCAAGATTTGCAAACTGATGCTCTTAATGCTTCAATTTTAAGCATGTATCTTGAAAATGTTCTTTATATTTAGCAGAAGAATTTTCAAATACACGAAATACTTCTAATATGTCTGTGTTGAAAAGAACTTCCAAGCTGTGCCAGCTCATACAATAGAATGTGGTGCCTGAGAGGGGATAGTGAGTGGTGGCAAGAAAGAACTGAATTTAGATTTTGGTTATAAAAATACAGACGAAAATGCTACATGAAGTTATTAGCCTTCTTTGAGACAACTGCGGGTCAAACACATCTCTGACCACTATGAAATTGGAAACCATCTCCTGTCACACTGAGCTCTCCATTTAGCAGTTGGGTTTGGATAAGTGGAAGACCTTAAGAGTCACATAAAAAAACCCCATTAAGACAAGACTTGCAGAGGAGGCCATGCGGGCAGACGGGAGCATGATGGCAGCTGAAGACCACCAGACTGACACCAATTAATAAAAACAGAACAAAAATTAAGTGACAGAGAAATTAACTTGCAGTGGCAGAAGCATTTCTAAATTGTTTTTAAATTAATGAAAAGAGCAAGAAGAGAATTTCCATTTCTTTCAAATACAGAAGAACTTTGTGTGTAGCATGTTCGGACATTTTAAAAACATCAGGTTCTATGGGTCAATTGCAGTTTTTCAAGGCATCTGAAAATATTCCAGAATGGAATGGATTTTGACACACTGTTCTTTACCATCACTGTGAACAGAGCCAGATTATTATATTTGTCAAAATTATTTCTATCCACATTAGTCAAAATAATTTCTATCCACAGGCAAACAAGCTGCTCACACTCTGTTTGTTTAGTAAGGATGCTGATTATCTTGCCATTGAATCCTTAAGAAATATTCTCTTTCTTGGAGAGACGCACAGGATGGAAGTTAAGGAGATATAGGAATTGTGACCAGAATGAGGATAACTGGAGATAAGCCTTTGTCCTGTGGTGGTTGGACAGAGAACAAATTCCTGATGATCACATCAACTCTGAAATGGCAGGACTACTTACCAAGTCCCTTTTGGATACAAAGATTCCCGAATAATCCATGCATAAACTCAGAACCAGAAAGTAAAAATAAAAATACAGAATAAACAAAGATTTAACTGCTCCCTGCAACATGGAGAAAAAGGCCACATTCTACACTCCCTGAATATGAAATTAATTCTAAGCATGAGGAATGTCTCTTACACCTCAGTCACCGTTTCCCTGTTTGTAAATTATGAGGTGTTCACTCCTCTCTGGGGATTGAGTTTTTAATCACACAGATGTCCATTATAAATCCTCTGTTTACTTAGTGGTATAATAGGTGAACTCACAGCATCTTTGTGCTACAATAAATCTGCAGGCTCAGACAGAATGCCCATGATTACTTTCTAAATTCTTTCAAGGTCATTCTACATGATTTCATGCTACATAACATCCTTTCTCAGTCCATTTCACACTGAGAAAAGATCATGACAAACATTGATTTTTCCCTGCTGGTATTCCTGAATTCCACCACATCATCCTACCACATGCACACCCTGATGCATCATATGTTAGTAATTTGATTCTCAGCTATTGTGTAGAAACTGAAAATTCAAAAATGCAAATATGCTAAGGAAAAAAAAAAAAAGGGAGCTTATTTTGTACAATTATTTGAAGGTTAGACTGGAAAAAAAGAGAAGAAATGGGTGTTTGTTCCAGTGGGAAGAGCATTACTGGAAGTAGATAAATGCACACAAAACCAGGCTTCAAATTGTTGAGGAATTCAGATGTTAAAACAAATAGGCAAATTTAGATGGAATGTTTGTTTGATATGTTTCTATTAGCAAATGCTCTTCATGAATTATTCAGCATCAAAAAAAGACATGAATGCCTGAAAGAGCACAGAGACCCAGCCCTGCATGTGGTTCCTCCAGCATTCTGGCATGAAAGGAGTGCAGAAGGTGCTAATAATACTTCTCCCAAGAGAAAGAGATAGGATTCCTGCAAGAAATATTCACAGGCACAGACAAAAATTAGCTGCTTGATTTCTACTGAATCTTATTGCCTCAGGTGACTCATTATCTCAATGACTTCCTGTCTATGCAGAGATTTAAGATTAATGGATTAAATTCCCTAAATTCTTGGTGAATTTATTAGCTAATAAGATACTGCTATTTGCCTTTTGATTAAAAATTGTTAAGAGTTCGCTTTATCCTTTTATAAAGGCCAGAATCATCTCCCTTTTGTCCAAACCCCTGTTTCTGCCTGCCTTGGGAATACAGGGATAATGCCCCTCCTGGTGTTCTCCTAATGTGCTGCTGCCATTCTTCATCGGAAAAAAAAACCCAAAACCCCACAAATGTTTGTGTCAGAGAATCAGAGAATCACAGAGACGGATATCCTCATCTCATATCCTGATTTGGAAGGGACCCACAGGGATCCACAGGTCAGCCCCTGTCNATCCACAGGTCCAGCCCCTGTCTGTGCCCAGACCCCCAGCAATCCCCCCGTGCATCCCTGGGAGCGCTGTCCAGAGGCTCCTGGAGCTCCGGCAGCCTCGGGGCCGTGCCCATTCCCTGGGGAGCCTGGTCAGTGCCCCAGCCCCTCTGGGGGCAGCAGGAGCTGTTCCTGCTCTCCAGGCCCTGCCCTGGCCCAGCTCCAGCCGTTCCCTGGTGCTGTCCCTGGTCCCGGAGCAGAGCTCGGAGCTGCCCCTGCGCTGCCCCTCGGGAGGAGCTGCAGCCCCCGCTGAGCTCTGCCCTCAGCCTGCTCTGCTCCAGCTGAGCCAGCCCAGGGCCCTCAGCCGCTCCTCGGGTGGCCCCTGCAGGCCCTGCCCATCCTCCCGGCCCTCCTCGGCACACTCCGCAACACCTTCAGGGCTTTCCTGTGTCCTGGTGCCAGAACTGCCCCAGCTCTGGAGGTGAGGCTGCCCCAGCCCCGAGCAGAGCAGGGCAATCCCTCCCTGGTCTGATCCCCCAGGACAGGGATGTTCCTCCTGGCTCCGGGGCACTGCTGGCTCACAGCCAACTGGCCATGGACCAGGACCCCAGGTCCCCTCCCATGGCTGCTCTCCAGCCTCTCATTCCCCAGTCTGTCCGTACATCCAGGGATGCCCCATTCCAGGTGCAGCATCCAGTACGTGCCCTTGTTAATTCACACAGTTGGTGATTGCCCAGCCCTCTCGTTTATCAAGGTCTCTCTCCAGGACCTCCCTGCCTTCCAAGGGAGTCAACAACTCCTCCCCATTAATATCATCTGCAAACTTACTCAATATTCCTTTAAGTTGTAAAAATGGTTTGGTGTAAATGAAATGGTTTCACTTCTCATGGGACAGCCTTAGGAACGGGGCTTTACTCCTGGTGTCACACTACTCACACACTGAGTTTTACTCACTTCTTGCAATACCCAAGCAAAACCTCTACCAGACTTGTTTATGGAACATCTATCTGTGTGAGGGAAGACACTTTTCTTCTCACCATCCCAAGAAACCTATCCTTCCACAGGGTATTTCTAAGCTTCGATGACAAGTTTAGGAACTCTCAGAGCTGGCTCTTGCTTGTAGATCATCATGTTTAGTAGCAACCAAGAGATTTAGCTAAACCCTTTCTAGAACCCATTTACACTTTCAGGCTCCACAGTCTCCTATGGCAATAAATTAAACTTAACAACGTGCTGTGGGACAGGTAGTTCCTTTTATCTGCTTTAAACCAGATGTATTTGGAATAGTCTATACCTTTTCATCTGTAATTTAAGGAGAGATTATCAATATCTTTAGAATATATATAAAAAACGGTATTTTCACTAAATGAAGGATAGAATTCAAGTCTTTGGTGACTAACAAATAGCAATTCCAGCAGCCCAGATCAAACATGTAACTCCACTCTTGCATTTTCTCCCTTTCAGCAGAGGGGTGTGCTCTGAATAAAAAGTGATGCCTTTGCTATCGATTTCCACAGACAAAACATTCTTTTTTAATGAGTTCTAAGCTGCAAACAGCCCAGCAGGGCACACAGATGTGGGCCTTGGGGCTCACAAGGCTACACAATGACAGTATGGGAGGGTAACTCTGCCAGCCATGTGCTAAAATCCAGCTCAGCCTATTCCAGCCTCAGAGAGCTGAGGTTTGAGGGGCTCCTGGTGCTCATGACCACAGCACCCAGTGGTGACATCCTCAAAGGGTACTGGCTGCTTCCAGTGCCACACCACAAGTGTGACTTCATCCACTCCAGATGATCCATGTCTTCCCCTGCCTGGATCACCCAAAAACCTCTACCTTAGTCACACTGCTGCAATATTAATAAAGAAAAACTTATGAAGAAGAAATTATTTAGGACTGAACAATCTTGTCAAGAGGGTTGTTTTTCACATTTTAAAGTGGATGAAAGAAACAGCAGCAGAGGTTTGATTTGCATTTGCAGGATGAATGGCAGGAGAACTGCAATCATTGCCCAGTTTGTTATCTCAGATACATCGTGCACTCAATTTTAAAAACATGAATGTTCGAGTTAAAACTATGACTGAAAAAAAGCAGAACCATCCAAGAGGCCCAGGTAAAAGAATCCCAGTTTATTTAGAATCATAGAATCATAGAAGTGCTTGAGTTGGGAAGGACCTTGAAGATCATCCAGTTCCACACCTTCCATTATCCTAGGGTGCTCCAAGCCCCATCCAGCCTGGCCTTGGGCACTTCCAGGGATCCAGGGGCAGCCACAGCTTCTCTGGGCACCCTGTGCCAGGGCCTCCCCACCCTCACAGGGAACAATTTCTCCCTAATATCCCATCTATCCCTACTCTCTGTCAGGTCGAACCCATTCCCCCTGGTCTTGTCTCTCCAGTTCCTGAGGGTTGTCCCTCTCCAGCTTCCCTGTAGCCCCTTCAGATCCTGGAAGGTGCCAAGAGGTCTCCACTCAGCCTTCTCTTCCCCAGGCTGAACAGCCCCAAAATTCTCAGACTGTTAAAAAATTATTTTAGAAATCAAGAGTGATTTCAATCTAGTAACTAATGTGATCCATTATGTTGTTTACTGGGGACATTTCCTAGAGTCTTGCTAATGTTAAAGCATTTTCAGGACAAGCATTTTCACTGAGTGATTAGAGATCACACCTGATGGCAAACGCTATCCCTGAAAGCGTATAGTATGAAAAATGCACTTTATAGTTATTCCTTTGGCATTTTTTGTCATCCTTGGGTTTGGTCCTGGAAGGGAGGGATGCTTTGCAAGTCCAGCAATCAGATTAGCTTTTCTGAGTCCTGTCAGCTTCCTTGAGCTAAAATTATGGCAGAGATTTCTGCTTCTGTAGAAAATGAAGATACGCATATAAATGTACAGAGAAATCTTTTCTGAGTATATTATTAATCTACATTCCAAGTCAATATTAGAAACACACTTCTAATGTGGCAGAGATACATTGCATATCCTACACTGATATTCAGTGTCTTGTTTTGAGACAGAGTCCTGAATACACAAAGAAAGAGACACCACTATTCCATTTAGAGCCAGAGCTTTCATTCCCCATCCTATCAAATCTCCCACTGCAGTCAATTGTCCTCATCTGATTTACACCTTGGCACAAAGACCACTGCACACACAGCCCACCAAATAGCCCAGATTCTTCCCTAAATAAAGACAGCTTTGTGAATGATCTGTCCAGAGCAACTGAAACCACTGATGGAGGAATTTGTGCTGCAGGTCCTGTATTATCACACAGGAACACCACTGGCTTTGGGAAGAGGAGCAAGGAGGGTTAAACCCAATTACTTCCTCACAATAAAGATTTTTGAAGCAGAAGTGCTGCCAACTGTGGATGAGAGACCCCACTTGGCAGTGGGAAGACACAATTTCCTCCCACCCAGAAACTCATCCACAAGCTGAAAAGGATCCTGCTTGACCTGCAGGGCAAAGAGTGAGACAATTACTGCTGAAAAGTGGAAAACAGCCGTTGCTGAGAGTTCCAGTTGGAGCAGCAGGTCCTGGGACCCTCTGAAAGGAATCTGGGAAGAGATAATGCAACAGGTAAGGAGGGAGAGGTGTTCACTGACACATCAATTCACACACTGGTGCTATGCAATTTTCTCCCCAGTTTTGAATAAGTGCTTCCTGGAGGTGAACGGTTCAGAGTCTCAAATTTTATTCACTGGAGGGCAAACCAGGTGGCCTCAGGAGGCTGAAAAGCTGGGGCCTGCAAAATTAAACCCTGTCCTAACAACTTTAGCTCAGTTAAACCTTTCATAATAATATGAAGCTCTGAAAGTTTTAAGGGCTAAAAAAAATTGAATGGTTCCCAGGAGGATTAATTCAATGAATAGAAAGTAATAAGATCACCAGCCCCAGGGAAATTCAGCAAGTTTCTTGCATTCAGAGATTTAACAGGCCCCTCTACAGAGCACATGAAGAATAGGATGTAATTTTCTAAACCTACAGTGAAATTCAAAGTGAAAACTCAACAACATTAAAAACCATGAAGCAGTTCCTGGTAAGGCTTCCGACTTCATACCTTGCAAAGAAGCAGATGTAACTCTAAATGGCTTTGAGAAAGCAAGTAAAAATGTACTTCTGAAGGCCATCCTTAGCCACGAACAGATGTAACACCCCCACATCCCCTGGTGATTTCTGCCAAATGTCTGGAAGACAAGCAATTCCAACCATTTCCATATAGCTCTGGTGACGTGCGAGTGCTTGCAGAAAATACATCCACCCTTGAGCAATTATTCCACTTCAGTGCAATCTCTCTCCAGTCTCCTACCAAGGATGGTCTCCCAGGTGCTTCCCAGAACACACTCTACCACTTGGAACATTTCCTTCTCTCAGTTATCTCTTGCTTTGAAGTTGAATAGCTGTGGCTTGCTTTCTGCAGAGCCCAGTTCAAAGAGCAGATCGCAGTGATTCTGTGACAACAGAAAATGAGCACTATTTGTAATAAATCCTTGCTTTCCCACTAGAGCACGTTCTTGGCATCAGCACGAGCAATATGTCTGATATAACTACAAATGCCCAAGGAAGCAGCTGTGGCCAGTTATCCATAGTATCATTTCTGGAACAGTTTTCCAGTGATACAGTGAAGGATTTTCTGTGACTTACTGGTTTTTTTCTAATTTCCAGAGGAAGGAAGGTGCGAGAAAAGAAATTTTATCTCTATTGGTGCTTCAAACAGCATAAAGTTTGAGGATATTGAAGTCAGGCAACAAGATACTGCACTGAAATGTCCAGGTGTAAAATTCAGCTCCACTTGATGGTCTGGGTTTATAGCAATGCCCAGGTTTGTGGGGCTGCAGTGCAGCTGTGGAGCCCATTCGGATCCTTGCTTATTTTATTTCTCAGAGTTAAAAGAATTGTAACATTATATAAATGACACCTCTTTGGCTCTTAAATCACTCTGCTGTCTGTAATGGCTGTAATAAATGTTTCCTATTCCAGTGCTACAAAAAATGGCCCGGGCAGTTTCAGCCATTTGGCCGTGGCACTCAGTGGCCCGTGATTCATGGCACACTTGTTATTTATTTGCAGAGGCTACAAGGCAAATGTGCTATATGAGAATAGTTCTTTAATGTAAAGCATTAAATTAAAAGCTCACCCTCAGGACTTTGACTGCCAATAGTAGTAAATGGATGCCCAAGATAACACAGGAGCTGTTACTATTTAAATATAAGATGTTTGATATTAATTTTTTTTTATTTTACAGCACATTTCCAACCCCGTCCCTCTTCTCTCAGTGCTATAGTCCATACCCTTCCCATGCAGGTTTGCATGGATATTGGGAATAACATTCCCCTCATTGTACAATATATATCAGATCAAATTCTTTCATCTTTTCCTTTTTTGCAGTTCCAGTGCTTCTAGCTCAGGTGTTCCAATGGCTCCTGTTAATGCAACATTTCTAATTCTTACAATTTAAAAATACCCCACCCAGGAGGACGGCACTTTTATCCTCACGTAGTGTGTGGAGCACAGCTGAGGCACGAGAAGGGTAAGGTTCCAATTTTTAGACTGCCTTCCTCATCCTCCAGTTAAAGCACTGCACCAGCTTTGGGATATTTTTCCCCAGGAATGACTCAGGACTTGACAGATTGTGGCAGATTGTTCGGGAGCATCACCTGGACTACAGGACTTCCCATCCCAATGAATGATATTCTGCTCCACCCAAATTATCCCAGAGCCAGGAGCTGACCCGAGGGTTCCCAGCTCGTGAATCACAGCAAAAGTAGCACCTCTATTTCCATCGTATAAAGAGTCCAAATCATTTTGCCATCAGTGTGGTTTTGTACAATTCAGCCAGGAATAAAGTTTGTCAAGTGATTCCAGCAAATCAGAATCCAGTATTGTGGAAAGAACTGCTATATTTAAACAAACAAACAAAAATTCCCCAACAACCCAAATCCCATAGGCAACCTTTTCAGTTCTTATGGGACAGCATAAATCAGGGCTTTACTGCTCAGATTAGGAGCAAACTGTTGAAATAAACAGTTAAAATGTTGATAAGATTATTTGATAGAACAAATATATTCCCATGGTCATAAAACTCCTCATTTTATGTTTTTTCAAAACTATTTTTCAAGCTACAGAATTTTAAAACCCCCAAACAATCAAAAAACCCAACAGCTCAAAACATGCAAGCAATCAATATATTTTAATAATTTCATTCATTATCTTACTAATTTGTTAAAAAAACCCCCACAGTAGCTCCATTGTACAGCAACATATTTACAAACTCAGTCATCTGCTCTTGCTATCACCTAACATTTATCACCAGGCAGAGCTCAAGCCTTCCAGGTGTGATTCCAAAGCAATATATGTATTTTAACAGGAAAACTGAAACATTAACACAATGCCATTATCTTCCAAAGCCTGTCAGCTGAATGAGATAAATATGATTTTATTTCCTTGCAAAGAGCTGCAACAAAAATATAAAAGTTTTCAAATTTCTGTTCAAAAAAAAATTACTGCAGAAATTTCAACTCCTTCAATTTGTTCTTTATTTGAAGTAAATCTGTTGAATGTCAAAACAGGACTGTTTTTGATGTTATAGAAGTTTTCTACTGTCAGCTGGATGTCTGATGACACTTGGAAATACAGCAAAAATCTGACCTTAGCTAAGGAAAAAAACCCAAAAAAACCCAACTACTGCAGGTCTCTCTCCCCAAAACCCCTCATTTTTATGATCTGTTCTAGTAATTCAGTGAGTAGTAACAACCTGAGAAAGATTTGAAGGAAAGACACAATTTTCTGCAAGGCCAAGTCCTAAAATTCCCTGGAAGAGGAGCCCCATGGATTCCAATCCTTGGGGGATTATTTCTTGTCCTTGTAGGTGATCAGGCAACAGAGACAAATGAAGGCAAACACATGTGTTCCACTCAAGGACTGAAATGAAGTATCAATATTTAAATTTAGCAGCACCAGCTTGTTCCTACTCCCCTTATCCCAGGTCTAGTGATGCACCAAGGGATGATCCACAGGGATGCACTGGCGCAGGGGTTTGGGGAGGAGGGGGAGCTGGAGACACCCAGGTATAATCCCAGAACCACAAACAGGTAAGGAAACTGAAGCACTATTGGGAGTCCTGGCCACGACACAAACCTGGCCAAAGACAGAGCACTGCTGGCAGGGACACAGAGAGGAGGGCACGGCAGCCATAAACCAGGAAAAGCCCAAAGCACAGGGAATGGAGAGTGAGCAGTGGTCTGGAAACCCCTGCACTGCCTGGCACTGAAACATCTAAAGTGCGTCAGGGTTTGCCTTGCTGGGGCTTCACTGCTCTTACAGATCAACTCACCCTGAGCTCGGGGGTGAGCTTCCCAACTGAATTATTCCCTAAATTAATTGTTGTTTATCAGGGGGCACAGTTAAACGGAACCAAACACCAGCACAGTAACCAAAAGCATACCCCAATGTTTGCCATAGAAAAGTCATTAAAATCATCATTTCAGTCATCTCAGCCCAGCCTTTTGGAAAATATCACCTGGGAGGATGGGCAGGAGGAATACTGAGCTGATATATAGTCCCTACAGGAAATTCTCAGTTACATAATGTTCTAAATATTAACTAAACCTGGCCACGACACCAAGAATAGTTCCTGAACTTTGATCAATAGCTTTTTTAATACTTCTTCAAAATGCATAGAAAATTTCGGTTCCTTTGTTTCTAACCATAAAAAATTAAATTATATTGTTTTAGTTTGTCAGGACACATAACATAGGAAACAAACCATTATTTGGAGTATTTTACCTCTCCATTTATTTTCAGAAGGGATGGAAAGCTGTTGATAATATCAGAATAGCTTAGGGTAAGATTAGGTTAAATCTGAATCACAGTTTGGTTTCAGTAGCACAATAATTCCTCAAGCAGTTCCCACACAGATACTTCAGAATTACCATTCACTGGTAATCACATTACTGAAATCCATATCTAATAACATTTCTGCTGCAAATAATGGAAAAATGAAGTTAGAAAGCAGTTGATCTTGTAGTACATCTTCCAAATTGAATGCTGGAAACCTTGTGGGAAGCTGGGTATTCTGGCCAAATTCTGCCAATTTCTGCAAACTTCTATTTTGCAAATTGACCGTAAAACAATCTTGGATTTAGGGTCCTAGCCAGACCCAGGCAGAGTTAAATTTAAGGATGAAAGTCTAATTCATGTGGTTTATAAGTCTTTTATTTATTTGTGTTACTGCTTTAAATCTCTGTGATCTCAGTGTGGCTGAAGAGGAGATTCTGCTGCTGTGCTCTCCATCACACACGGCCCGAGTGCTTCCTTCAGTCTCCATTCAAAGCGGTGCAGAATGAACAGGATTTTCCTCTCCAGGTGCAAAGAACAGGACAGAGACAATGAGGGCAGGAAGGGGAAGAGAGCTGCTTCAAGGCAGGTTCAACCCTGACTGTGTTTTAGAAGGAAACCTTAATCCCGTTTCCAGATGTCAGCTTAGACAGCTGTGCTGATTCCTCCAAGCATGGAAAGTGGTCAGCACCTCTGCTCCTGATTTTGTGACAGGACGTGCCAAGAATTATGCTCCTGCCATCTCTTGTTACTGGAGTGGGGAAGAAAACAAATAATTTCAGGTGCATTAAAAGGTTAAATTAAAATTTAATTAAAAACCAAAATAGCAATGACATGGAATCCTTCTTGAAGTACCTGAAAATTACTTCAAAATAAGAAAGAAAGAGGAAGTATGTAAGGGAGTCTTCTTTCCTAGCAATTCCCTGGTATTATATTCACTGTATTGCCAAACACCACATTCACCTCCTGCTTTACAAAGGCAGACTCAGGCTCTGAGCTGAGCCCTTTGATCTGAGGTGGTGTGAGCTGGTCCAAGGAGGGCAGGAGCACAAACGAGCTCCCAGTGCAGCATTTTCATAGACTAAAGGCTGAGCAATCAATCTCAATTACAGAAAGTATCAGGTACCTGATAACGAGCCTGAAGCCCCAAGCTTTTGCAGATTTGGTCCCTGGAATTCCAAGAAAGTCTTTTAGCCTTTAGCACTGATTTTTAAATTTTATTTTGTTTATTTCAACCACAAGCCACCAGATGTAATCTTCTCTGACCAACTCCATCTTTGCTTCCCTCCAAGAGAAACTGTGCTCAAGGTAACTGAAGCATAAATATAAATGTGGTCACTTAAACAATTATTAAACAACACATTTTCCAAAGAAACTCCTTGTTTTATTTGTGTCTGATCCTGATAACTATCTCTATTTCATTTGCTTTTAATGCAGTATCTTTTAAAATATGTTTTAGTTAAAAGTAGCAACTCCTATGATAGATTTTGTTAACTTAGAGCAAACACCATCATTCTCGTCATATAAATTTAACCCAAATACAAATCAATGAAATTATATTAGAATTAAGTTATTTTGGTCTTGACATTGTAAAATGGTTGCATACTCTTATGGAAGTTTTTAATTATATCAGTCCTTCCCTTTATAATTCTATCAGTTTCCCCAAGTTAAAAAGAATTAATTCTATATCTAAGTCTACTCAGACTTTAAAAAAAAAACCCAGACAAAACCCACACAATTTTTGCTTTGATCCTTCCTTGCTTTTACCTTAATCTTACATGAAATAATCTTTATTGGGATTTGTTTGATAGTTTTAATTATTTCTCTTATAGAATTTCTTTTTATTCTAAGTCCTCTAAATTTATATTTGGAGATAATTTTTCACATGTAATTTGACATGCTCAACAGACCAAGCTGAAGAAATGTTGATCTTATATTTTTAACAAAATCTTCCATAAAAACATAACATTGTCTGAAACTAGGGAACCAGAATTTCATTTTGAGCCCTAATTCTGGACAGAGAATCCCAGAATGGTTTGGGGTGGAAGGGACCTTAAAGCCCATCCAGTGCCACCCCTGCCATGGCAGGGACACCTCCCACTATCCCAGGGTGCTCCAAGCCCCGTCCAGCCTGGCCCTGGACACTTCCAGGGATCCAGGGGCAGCCTTAGAGTCTTCAAAATAATTATTTTAAATGAGCTTGAAAGGTGAAATAACTGCCAAAGTCATTTGCTGTTCTAAGTGATTTGGGAGGTAGAAAAAGGTTTTGTTTGTTGCTGTACATACTGTTCTAGTGGAAAACCAGGCTAAAATCCTGTGTTTCCTGATGGTAAATGCTATCAGCACTCCAAGTCAAGCCTGTTTCACATCCACAAGAATTTTTGGTACATAAATGGAAAGTCTGTCCATTTTTCCTTTTCCAGCAGTGTGAAAGCAAGTAAATATTTCTCACCGTGAGCAAACTGATGTGAAGTGCACTTAAAACTAATTTTTAAATGGCACCTAATGGAGATCCCAGCTCTGAGTTCTGTAACAGCCTTTCTGCAGGAAACCTCTCCAATAACAGGAAAATATGCTCTATTGATGTGCCTTGTTTAATTCTAATTTGACAGTAATAACACGCGTGAAACAGCAAAAAATTAAAACTTTAATATCAGAGGTAGAAATAACACAAGTCTCAGCCATCATGATGGCATAAAAGTCATCAGAGCTCTGCAAAGGATATTTTCGAGCCATCCTGACCCACTACTCCCCAAAGAAACTAGAAAGCTTTGATACCTACATGCTCAGTTTAATAAAAATGAGAAAACCAGAATGTTTTAGTATAATTTGGCCTCTACAGGGCATATCAGGGGCTGTAATTTGGAATATGGTGGAGTCACTTCACTGGAGTGATGTGCTAAAATGAGAAATTCCACATAAATTAGAAATTTAATAATAGAAGATGTAGTTACTGTGAAATTATGTAATTAGTGAAGGAAAGTAGATCACATGAGGCATCTCCCTTCCTTGCCTTCCTTCCATTTGAAATTAAGGTCAAAGATATCAATTAAATGGTAGAAAAATTTGTATCCTAACCAACATTTTCTTTTGATTACTTGGAGTCTGAATTGCCCACTGAATTACACGATATCCTCACATAAATGAAGAACAGGGTGATGCTATCTGTGCACTTGCTTTTCTGTATGACTGATCAGTACAACAGCTGATTCCCCTTGCAGTTATTGAGATAAATTCAAGAGATAAAATAGCACCTCAGAGTCTTCTTCTGTCTGAGAATGGTGTATCTGGGTTACCTGGCCCCTCCTTTAGTACAGCTCTGCAGGTGAGATTCAGATCATGTTCTGTATTTTAATATAGAACCAAAATGAGAAATTAGAAGGTCCCAGTTGCTCCCTCCCACATCTGTCGCTGCCTGACCATATGTGTGACAGCTTGGAAGGGAAATTGTTTGCTCCTTTCTTCTATTACACCTATTATTTAAAAATCATTACTCCCTACCTTGAGATCTAGGGGGAAACAAGTTCACAACCCAGGATTCAGATCCACATCCAGACTCTTCCTCTAGTTCCGCAAGTGTAACTCATAAATGAGTTTATTTCTTGTTGCTTCCTTGGCAAATCCTGCATGAGCTTTTTCCCAGTAATCCCACGGTCACCCCCAAACATTCTTGATCATTCTGCTGATAGGGACTAAGAGAGGGCACAGAAAAGTTCTGTGAGTAGAGCTTCGTTAGCCATTACGTTAATGAGGTGTCCGTCTGCCAGCTCTGTCTGACTCCTGCAGCACCAAAGCAGCAAAAGACAATTATTTAGCTCATGACAAATGAAGGCAGATCCAACTGAATCCACCCAGGGAACTGCTCTGCCTCCCAGTCATTCCTTACAGTAGGACTGGCTCTCACTTCTCACATCAAACCATCAATACAACACTTCTTTATCACAAAAAGCCTCCCATACTGATAAAACTTATCTTCTGCTTGCAACTGCTGCTCTCACTTAATGAATATTTATCTTGCCTAGTACAGGAGAAAGTCTTTGTGATCATTTACACAATGCACTTTATTTTATTTATTTCATTAGAAAAGGCAGTATTTTTATCTAACAGCTGTTCCACATGGTTATTAATTAAAATCCACTGCTTCTTGAGTAACATTGAGCTTCAACTCTTTCCTTCACAGCACTCCAAAGAGAGCAGGTTCTGGCTGTTCATAAAAATGTGGATGTACGTATAAATCCAGATTGTTTGATGAATATATAATATGGCAAGCACTCCCTCAAATCTCTGAACTGAAAGTAAGAAACAAATGTCTACTTCAATGATTTACTTACAGTGATAAATTTTTAAATGTTATATCTACAATTACTGCAATTGTGGATAATTATCCCAGTGGAATAATTAACTCTTTGCATAGTATATTGCCCATTTTGCCTATAAAACAACTTGTCCAATAAAATTATGATTCAAAAAATACAGCTGTTTCATAAAGCAAGCTCACAGGACTGTAATCCCAAAATATTAGAGAATTAAACAGATATTTTCTGTGATTTCTCTGCCAACAAGAGCAGCAAAACTGAACATCTGAGTGCTCCAGAACAGAAAGCAAAATCAGTCTATCCTGGTCTGACCACTACCTCATTACAAACAATAAATAATTATAACCTGCATCTTCTATTGTCCAGTGTCCCATAAATCCCAACCCAGTAGAAACTCCATGAGCCACTCCAGGGGTTTTATTTACTACAGGTGGAGCAGCAGGGAAGAGCCGGCACTGCTTTATCCCAGGGTATGGCTCTCTACTGCTCTGGCTGCACAGAAAATCAGCTGTGCCTTTCCCTCCCTCCCCTCCTTCCCAAGCCTTCAAGCAGATTAATTGTTCTAACAATATTCTCCATGATACCTCCCTTTTTGGGCACCCACATTAACGTTAACTCTAAACAAATCCACGTCCTCAGTATAAAAAAACATGCAGGAAAACAATATTAGGACCACAACCCCCCAGGCCAAGCCCTGGGGACGTTGGTTGCCCTGTGAGCAGAAGATGCTGGAAGATACTGCAGCTCAATGTAGAGCAGCACTAAGGAATTCTCAGTGCTGGCGGATATAAAATTCCCCAAATATTTGTCTTTTCACTAGTTCAGATATGCAGAAATAGTTTGCCAAATCACTATGTTGTCACTAAATTAAAACCTTTATTTTCAAATGTTGCAAATACTATTAAGAGAAGGCTGCAAAGTGCACTGAAATTCAGGGTGACAGCAGAGAGACTGAACAGCACAGTTTTCCACACACCCTAGGGAAAAACTAAGGAGTTGGCTCTTTAATCCATGAGGAATGAT
Source organism: Atrichornis clamosus (assembly GCA_013400975.1). Taxonomy (NCBI): domain Eukaryota; kingdom Metazoa; phylum Chordata; class Aves; order Passeriformes; family Menuridae; genus Atrichornis; species Atrichornis clamosus. The sequence goes on along the minus strand of WBMZ01009298.1, from coordinate 3,163 downwards.
GCAAAAGCACTTCCACACCATTAGAAAACAAATGCACAATAAAAAAAAGCTGATATAATTCTGCCTGGAAGTAGGTGGGGTATGGTTACCTTGCAGATGTTTGCAAAAATCAAATGATGTCATAGGAAAACATTCCCACTTTGCCACTGGAAGGCTTGTCCAAAATTCTCAGCTGGATTTTGTCTAGGGTTTTGAGTGACAGAACATGTTATTTTTTCATGACATCATGAACAAGTAGAGCTGTTCTTGCCCAAAGAAAGAACTGTCCCATTACCTCAGCTCCAGTGGTATTTCAGTCCCTGCATTGCCTCATTCTGTGGGAACCTTTCCCATATCTCTTGAGAACTTGTTTGTGTCATACAAAAATGACAATATGTTTATGAAAAACTCTTGACTCACCCATAAATAGTTTTGAAGTTTATATGATTTAAAAGAGCACAGTCAGGTTATTTGTTAATTTTAAACTTGCAGCTACAGGGTATGAAATTCATTTCAACAGGTCTCCAGATTAGTGTAATTTCTTTTCTGTAATAAAGATAGTGATGATGATGATGATAATAATAATAATATAATTTCATCCATTAAGAATTAAGATGCCCTCATGTTTAAGTCAGACAGGCTATTTCCAAATTTTGTTCTGTAATATTGGTGGATATAACTTTTCAAGAAATGAAGCTGCATTTCCATTTCAACTCTCCTTTCCCTCAAATGCATTTGGAATTCTGCAGTCCAAAGAGAACATGTAGTGCTGGGAACAACTTTGTAATTCACAGACTTAGGAAAAAACCTTAGAGAGGCTGGATAGGACCTCAAAACATGCACTAATCCTCCACTGTTCCCCCAAACAGAGCACAGTTATGTCTTTCCCAGTGGATAGTTGTCAGCTTTTCTCTAAACTTTTCCTCAGTTTAGAGACTCCAGAACTCCCTGAGGCATTCTCTTCCACTGACAGCCTGCCCAGCCGTAAGAGCAGTTCTTATTGATTTATTCTATGATTATTTATTATTGACTTAAGCCCCACTCATTAATACCATTATTCTTATCCTCTCCAGGATGGAGGTAAGGGAGTGATGAACATACACCTGCTCTTTTACAGTAAAAGCTGTTGAATAATAAAACTAAAAATGTGTTTAGTGCTCTTCCTCTTAAGCTAAACAACCCTAATTCATTTATATTTATCTTCAGAAGCTGCTCTGATATCCGTAGAAGACGTTTAAGAAGCTTTCAAAGGGGCCACAACTGCGTGTCCTCCTTGAAGTGCCGTGCCCCAGACAGGCCCCGTTCCTGCAGTCTGCTCTCACTCCTCCTCACCAGAGGTAAAATATCGCTTCCCCTCTTACTCTGAGTCCACACAACTGCGAGAATTTATAGCTCTGTGAAGATGAGACAGGAAATAAACAGATGAAATAACTGCTCTGCCGTTACAGCCGTACCTGCTGCGTTGCTGAGATGTATCTCTTTGATTCCAAGGATCAAAAGGTATTTTCTGTTTCTCAGATCTAGAATTGTTTGGAATTTGTCAGGAAAGGGCTTTTTCTCACCTTGAGAGAAAACGAATGGCACTTTTTACTTTTTGCTAATTCCTCTCAAAAAGGAGATGAAAATCCTATGGATGAATAAATTTCATTTATGCCCTACTAGATCCTTTTGAAATACCCTTTAACAAAAAGAGTATTTTTTCTTTTTCCTTCTCTGTCTGTTATTTTATATAAAACACTTATTTTGTCCACAAATATAAAATCAGTACTTTTTTATTCCTAATAACACTGGAATTGTAGCAAATATTTTAAAAGCAATTTTGTACAGTTTGCTGTCCACAGAAAGGATATAAAATATGTTGCCCTTCAAACCTATGTTATGATTTACAAAAGCTACTAAAATAGCTTGAATAGGTGTTCAAATAACAAAAGCACATTAATAAAAATAATTATTTTCATCTTTTCCCTAGGCAACTTATGCCCATCGTGTTTTGGGGCTTGGCAATTATTTAAAAGTGTATATAAAATCAAAAAAAGTGTCTCAGGAATCATTAGAGTGACTTCAATGCACTTTATGCCATGTTAATTGACTTCACACATCATCTGGATATGAACTCAGAATAGTCAGAAAATATAGTTGAAGCAGCACTTATATATTTGATATTTTCCTGTAAAATATCTATTTCATACCAGATGTCAAAATTATCTAAAAAACCACCAGTATGAGGTCTTGAGTTGAGCCAAAATTCTTGTCCCTACTCCACATAGATGCAACCAATAATTTCATTGTGGAACCTCTCTTACTGCTCACAACAAAAAAAAAAAAAGGAGAAATGTAAAACCAAACAAGGTATGACTTTAAAAATCTGTGAAAAACCAGAATATGGATCTTCCAGGCTGATGTTGTACATGTCTTATGGTACTCTTGGATATCCCCACTGGGAAGAAGGGACAGTGGTGTGCCACTGGGAAGCTGGAAGGACACCACAGCTGCAGGTCCTCATTTCACATGTCATAATCAAGGATGAAAATTCTAGCCTGAAACCACATTGAGGTTTCCCACTAGTTCTCTGGGTTTGGTTTGGGGTTTTTTTGAGGTCACAATAACTGCCACTCTCCTCATGTGACATCAGCCAGAAAAATAAACACTGAAGTGCAGATATTTTTATTTCTAACTTTTGTGAGAACTACACTGTAACAACATTGCAAGACTTTGGAGACACTTTGAAGCCCTGGAATGGTAAATGGGAGCCAAGTCATATGTTTTAAAATGGCTTTTTTTGGACCTAAACCCAGCTCTGTGTGCAAAACATTATTTTTTTTCCCTCAATGCCTTCAGTGAAGAGGGCCCAGAGCAGTAACTTCCACAGTACAGAGCCCATTCCCAGGCAGACCCTTCACCAAGGAGGGGCTGCAGAGCCAGGACGTTTTCATAACAATTCCATTTATTCCACCATGTGGAGAGACATTTGCTTCCTTTTCACACCACTGTGTAAGGAATATTGAACACAAAGAGATTCGTGCATTTGCGTGTCTTTATCTAGAGCAGGCCATGATTCAAGACATGACCTCCTGGGATAAATCAGATATATTAAGATATAACTTAATCCTGCCCATTCTGTCTCCACCATGGGGAGTCTAAACTGACCCATGTGAACTCAGAGAATCCCAGAAAGGATCAGGTT
>WBMZ01009297.1:42497-58491 GCA_013400975.1 Atrichornis clamosus | reverse complement strand
GGCCCACCCGCACACGCTCCCGCCGCACGGCCGGGCCCGGGGCTGCGGGAGGCAGGCGGAGGCACGAGGGGCTGGGGCCGTGCCACCCCCCGGGCCCGGCACAACCACCCCCGGGCGAGGCCCCGCCACAGCCACCCCCGGGCCGAGGCACCGCCACCCCGCCTGAGCCCTGGCAGTGCCGGCGGGGCTGCGGCCTCGTGCGCCAGCCTCGGAGGAAACGGTGAATTATGTAGAGTGTAGAGAAAGAGAGGAAAAATATACGTGTGTTTGGAGAGAGAGCGCGCGTGTATCTGGAGCCTGTGATTGCAGAAGGAAGCCATCAATGTGAGAGGCTTCCTGTCTGCTATCATCTCTCTTATCTGTGGAAGCGTGGGTTCTGTGGGCTCGGCATCACTCGCAGTCGTACTCATCTATGCCAAGTGCAGCTTGTGTGTTCTGGCCTCATGCATACAGGAAATGTGAGAAAGGTACTCGGGCCCAAAATCTTGTTGCCAACTGGGCAGCAACTTCAGAATGGGCTCCGTGTGGTACACGTGATGGCTATGTTGAGTGTGGTTAGACAGAAATGAAATACTAAGTACCTTAATTAATAGAATCACCAAATGGTTTGGGTTGGAAGAGACCTCTAAAGATAGTCTGTTCTAATACCCCTGCAATGACAGGGTCATTTTCAACTAGATCAGGTTGCTCAGAGCCCCATCTAGCCTGCCCTTTAATGTTTCCAGGGATGGGGCATCCACCATCTCTGTGGGCAACCTGTGCCAGTGTTTTGACACTCATTGTAAAAAAATTACTCTTAATATTGAGTTTTAATCTACCCTTTTGTGGTTTAAAACCATTACCCCATGTTCTATCACAACAGGTCNGGTTTAAAACCATTACCCCACGTTCTATCACAACAGGCCCTTCTAAAAAGTCTGTCCCCGTCTTTTTATAAGCCTCTTTAGGTACTGGAAGGCTGCTCTGAGGTCTCCCTGGAGTCTTCTCTTCTTCAGGCTGAACAACCTCAGCATTTTCAGCCTTGTGATAACCTCTATGATCCACATGGTTTGGTTCTAGTTTGCCTTGTGAGAGGTTGTTTTGCTCAGTGCTGAGTAGATTGTGGTTCATATCACAAAGTAATTACATATTTGTCACAGATAAGCATAGATAGATGTAATTCAGCACCGTATTTAATAACAAGGTTTTGAAGACATTAAGTAAGCTATGACAAGCAGTTGGTAAGGCTTTGCAGCACAGTTTCTGGTTGAACTAGGCGTACCTTTTGGGCTGGGACAGGCCAAATCATCTGCCAAGTGTATCAATTAAATTGTAACCAGGGTCCTTAAAAATTAAGGTGTGAAAGAGCTGGAGCTCTGTCCATTATCAACAGTGTTGACCTTTTGTGCTTTGAGCACTCTGGATGCCATCTTCTGGAAAAACTGGTGGTTCAGTAAGTTTTTCTCCAGACAGACGATGTCAGGAACGTCTGCATTGCAACCTGTCTCTGCAGATGACTTGTGATAAATGTACCTTCAGGATGGTATGGTACCTGTGCCAGGATGGGCAGTAAAACTTCTCTCTCTCTTTTTTTTCTTTTAATGATACAGAACAGGCATGTAAAGAGCAGAGGCAAAAGAAAATGCTGAGGGCCATTTTTGAAGAATAAAGGCTCTGTAAAAGAAGACAGGGATTAGCAAAACACCTGTGATTATATGTTGTGTCTTGAAAAAATCCTACTATTTTTGTGCTTTCCTGCAACAGATTTCACTCTTTGCAAAGATACTTCACGAAATTAAATTCACAGGAGTGGGAGAAACAAGATCTTGCAGGCATGCTTGCACTTCTTAACCTGTGATTTAAGTGTTCCTTTTCCCCAAAGCTCTGACTCCTCTCCAGAGATTCTCCTTTTCTTTCCCATCTCTTGTCATAGTTGCCTTTAAGTTCCAATCTAGGTTCTGCAAGTTAGGGTCATGGCATTCATATTTGTACTGACAGTAATAATTGTCCTTGGGCATGTTTGCCCACCTGAAGGGATTGAAGATTACTGAGGATCAGAAGGGCAAGGCTCTGGAACACCCTCTAATGAGTATGGGAGCAAAATACCTGCATAGTGACCAGGCTTGATCAGCATCAGGAATTATAAAAAATTGTATGAAATATCTGCCTACAGGGGAAATGGATTTGATGGCACATGAGATCCCCTTGTCCTGTTTATTTCATGGGGAGCTGATGGTGGTCATTCTCTGATTATACCTCCCAAAATGTTAGAAGCAGGATAAAACCTGTTCTTTTCAGTGCTGCTGTTCGAGTTTGACTACCCTCCCCTATCAAGGGCATGTCATTAAAAGGAGACTGAACAAAACCCGTTTGCTCATGTTAAGCACTCTGGCTGTGGTGGAAAAAAGCACTTCAACCATCTTTGTACTCCCACTGATTTCAGATTCAGACGAGCCCTACATTTAAGCTTGCTGAAATGTGTTGTTAGATGACTGTCTTACATGATCCAACTCTAGTAGCACTGAATTTAATATCAAGCTTTGCTCAATCTCACTGCTTATAAGAAAAGTGACAGTCATGGCCTCTGTGAGTTCACAGAGGAAGTTATTTTGGTTGTCCCTGCTCTCCTCTTTGTGCAGGTATTTCGAGCTGTAGGAAATGGCAGTGATTTGAAAGGTGGTCATACAGTGAGGTTGAAAGAAACGAGCAATTTCAAGGTATGCACTTTGCATAATGTTAACATCCCTCAGTTGAAAGATGTTCCCACATACCTCTATATGAGAGAGAAAACCAGTAAAATCAATGCAGTAAAAATAGAAAAAAGCAGGCCTCTTGTGAGCGGAGAAAATGCTGAAGGACAAAAATAAGTTTCATCTGCAGAATATAATGTTAGTCGTAAGAGCACTAATTTGAGGTTCATATGTGATTAGGTATATATAGAAATGGAACGAAGGACAAAAGAGCAACAAGAAAGACTTTCTGGCTGATGCTGCACTCTCAAGACTTCTGCAAGTGATTTAAAAATGAAAAATTTCATAAATGGAATCCAAGATGAAATCCAAATATGTATCACTCTTCAGTGTCTAAATGGAGAAGACGGGCAGCCTTCTGTCTTTGCCCAGGATTAAATACTTGAACGGAATGCTGATTTTTGTGTTTAAATTGGTGATGTTAAGTGATGCTGTTAAAATATGATAAGAGAAAAACTGCTGCATTCATCCTGTTACACAGCTCTTTCAAAGTTGCTAGGGCTTGCCATGTGTAAAGGGAAACCTCTTAAACCCTTCCTTTCCTCCACTGTGCTACAGGCTGTGCTCCTCATGCCATGCAATATCAAGGCCCACAAGGATGGTTCAGCCTTAGCAAAGGACTTGGTGATGGCACTAAAGTTATGTAAGCAGGGAGTGATTTAGGCTCCTAAAGCAGTTTTGAAGTGGTTATGGAAGTTTTGTGTAGTAATAAAATACCTCACTGCGATTTAAATGACCCAATATAAAAAGATCTTGGAAAAAATAGTGTAATATATTGTAGCAAGATACCTGTCACCATTTCCTGGAACAGATGGAGCAGATGTTCAATGTTGTGCTGGTGCAACTGGCGGTTGGTTTTATCCTCCATGGTTTACAGAGACATTTTAACAAATTTATTGCATTACTTGTCACACATGACAAAAAATCTGTAGTGGAGGAAATTTTGCTGGAGAAAGGAGGGTAAAAAACATGTATTTTATAAGCGGGATGGGAACAGAATGACCATAATTAAAGTTACCAATTAGAGAAGACTTCTTGTCTTTGGCTCTTGCTAAGGCTGGACTGGTGGGGTCAGCTGTGTGTGCGCTGACTGCAAGGGGGCCTCAAAGAAAAAGTGTGTGAGGCTGAGAAGTGCTGGGTGGTGCCACTTTAACAGGAGCTGCATCCTGACTTCTGGCTGCTGCTTATGGTGTCAGCTACTGGAAGCAGTATGGCTGAGTAAATATAAACATAGACTTTGTAAAATCTGCCACTTTGTACGACAGAAGCATCATAGATATATTTATTCCTGTAACCTACCTTTGGGGAATGCATTAATATTTGGAGGTGAATTTATGTTTTTCCTCTGCAAACACACCTGCCATAGAAAAGTTCTGCTTCATTTCTTTCCCTTTCTCCTCGAGCCGGCTCTGCTTCTTATGTCATTGGTGTCAGAAACCCTGCAGGGCCTGTGTGAGAAGAGCAGAACAGAGCACATTACTGGTGTGTTTGACTGAGCATGGCAAAAAAGGGTGATGGGTACTGCTAGTCAGTGGGCGAGGGGGGAGTATGGTTTCTAAAGCACCTCCTGTTCCAAGCTTTATTCTACCTCTCTAAGTGCTGACAGAATCTACACGTTTGTGAATATAAACCAACACTGTGAAACCACCTTCTTGAGTTGATAAATCATGTAGTCCTTGTGGGCCCCCATCAGTTTTCCTTCGGCTGTCACCTGGGGGTGGGCTACAAGTGTGTTTGCACTCTATCCAATTTTTTTCTTCCTTTAACAAGCATGCATTCAGAGAAAGTGCCCAAAACATCTCTGTGTATTAGCACAATTTTTGGACAGTTGTACTGCCAAGGGAGGACAGAGAAAGTCAGTGCTGAACAGCACCTGTTAGACATATGCTGTTCTCTGCAAGTCAGTGAACTGTGAAGGACAGTTGAGATACTGCACTGGAAAACCAGTGCTGGATGTCTGGACCTACCCTTGGCAGCGTGCTGCTGATGTGCCCTGAGACCTTCACAGCCAGGAGCTTGCTAGCCAAAATAACCTAGCTTTGTCTGGTGCTGCTGGCCAAGAGAGGCCTTCACCCACAGAGCAGTAACGCCCGTGTTTCAAGTGTAGTGATCTCCATCAGTGACATTCACAGGGGTTCACAGGCTCCTGCCCTCAGGGTCCCACCTTTGGTTCTGCCTTCTCAGATCTGAACAGAGCTTGGTGCACTCTGGTCCAAGCCTTGGGCTCAGTCAGCCTCTGGGAAAAGGAGGAAAATTTGTCACCTCTCAGCTCAGACAGAAAGCAAAGCTGTGTCCTGCCCTCGCAGGTGCCTGACCACAGCCTCGTGGATGGAAAGAAGCCCTGGGGCAGCCTAATTTCATATTCTCTCAAACCAGAACAGAGACAGAGGTAGCTGATGTTTATTGGTGATGTCTGGGGATGCCTCTTTTGTGGGTAGCCACTAAAGCCGTGTTCAAGCCGTGTTCAACCTGCCTCGCATTTGGGCAGTGAAGGAAAATGGAATATTTAGCTGTTGTCAAAAAAATAGACCCTACTGTCTGAAGCGTGGGTGATCACATGATCTGTGTAGGAGAGAAGGCTGCATTCCCACGATAGTGGGATAACGTGGTCTTAAAAAATTTCCAACTCCTCTCCTTATGTTGGCCTGCCTGCCCCTCTTCAGTATTATCTTGCAAAGCTTTTTATATTATCTATTTTACAGCAGTGTTTCAAACCTAAATTTGCCTTTCTCTTCTATTTGGATTTATGAAAGAGAAAAATGGCTTGTGATGAGAAATATTCATGCACCTTGATGAGTTAGTTGCTTTTACATTGCTCACTAGATGGCAGTAAGATGCTTGTTATACTGACTGAAAGAATTGAAGTCATGGTATTCTCCAAGTGTCTGAAATGTCCTAAAATCTGGGGATCTGGTATTTTCTTCTCTAAAATAGAGGGTTCACAGGTATAGGAAATGCAAGTTGAAATCTATATTCAATCCCCATAAACAACCCCAGTTCCTGTGAACTTGTTACAACAATCAAGCTTGAAATATTTTTCAGTAAAAAGTGTACTCTGTTATGCCTCTGAGAGTGAAGATGCAGGTGATACCACAGTAGTCCCCTAAAAAGGAGGAAAAATTAAGAAAAAACCCCAACCATAAAAATCCTGGTGAAAGAGGTAAAAATTTGTAAGAGAAAATGAGTTTTAACCTAGTCACTATGGAGTACTGAAATCAATACTGGATTTTTGTTTCTGCTTCCTTTTTCTGGTAGTTATACACAGTTTTCTGGGAGTTTAGGTAGCAGTCCAGAAAGCTATAATCTCTAATTTAACTGAGTGGAGAGCACAGGCCCTGGTTCCTATCTGCTGATTCAGAAATCTCTGTGCTCCACTTAGAATTGCTGTCAATAAATGAAGACTTTACCTTTTTCTATGGTAACATCCACACCCATTCCAATTCAATTTTGCACATATTTCAGAGACTCAACTATTTCAGCTTGTCTGCTTGGTCTAATGCAAGGACCTAGAAGTTTCCTTGCAAAGCAAAATTTCTTAGTAATTGAAAGTAAAATGGACCCAATATTTGTGTTCCCTGAACCATAGGTATATGTATTAAGTCTCCTTCAATTAACTCCAACAGTCTAATTTAGTGTATAAAAGTTGAGTAGTAAACTGTAAGTTAATCTGGTTTAATACTGAAGTAATTCCTGTTAGAGTCAAAGCTCTTACTCTGCTTTGATTTGTCAACTTTCCAAGTGGCCTTGGGAAGCCATGACTCTGTGCAAGAGTCAATATTTGATCTACCACAACTAAACTTGAAATCTAGTCCTGTTGTTTTCCCATAATTGAAGGGGAAAAAAGCCCATGGTACATAGCTATGAGTTTTATTTATTTTTGCTTACTTACTCTTTCTTGGGAAAGGCATGATTCTTAGAAATTTGGAAAAGTTTGCAAGTTTACAAACTCTTAATTGAAAGCATAAGGATTTCGAGATTATGTATTATAGGTAGAACACTTGAAATATACTGCCTATGTGCAAAGCATTTATATGTTTATACCCTACAGTCTCATTCACCGTTACAGAATCAAAATATGGACGAAAATGTGTAGAAGATACTGATACTTGCTACAACAGGGGGCAGCTGTTTTTCTTTTATCTGCTGCTCTTGAGGCCCAAAATAAAGCACAGTGTGCAGCTTACACACCTACATCACGATACAAGCATGTGAACCAGAGTACTGTGACTGTTTTCTTCAGTATGGAGTCTAAAGTGATGAAAAAGGGAATGGGTTGGTTCACACCATTGTGTAGTCTGAAAATAAAATAGTTCTGCATGAGCACAGTTCCTGTTAATGCTGAGGGCTGCTCCCTGTGCTGTTCCAGGCATGACCCAAAGCCTGTGCCTGGACATGGGGATGGGTATATCTGAACGGCTCCAGAACTGCAGCTGTCTTGTCAAAATTTGTGTCATCTCTGTCATTCACTGTGTGGGAGGTGCTGCCAAAGAATTGCCTCTATTTTAAAAAACATTTTAAAACTTTCTAAGGTTTTGAAGATGGTAAGTATTGCTGAGACACATAAAATGATGTGTTGACCTGCACAAGTAGCTGTTGCAAGGGATTATTGCCTTTGCCTACGCTTTAAATAGTTGCTGTGAAAAGTTGGCTGAGTGAGCTGAAGTTGCCAGTTAAGAAAGCTGATAACACAGAATAGTTCGTGGGGCAGAGTTCCTCTCTTAGACCTGGAGTTGATTTCTGAGATAAGATTTCTGCCAGATGGTATTTTTGATGGAAATGAAACAAACAGCCTTAAAAAAACCCCCAGAAAATTCAGATTCCGTATCTCCTGATCATCCTGTAGGAAAGCAGACTTCAGGGTCGTTTGCAACATTTGCTGCCCTTTCTCAGAGGGCTGACATGACTCTTTGTCCTGGTGAGTCTGCAGCCACATTTCTAACAGACTGGAGCCTCTTAGTGGTTGGCAAGAAATAATTCATTTTAAAAACGTCTCATTAAAAATACTTGACATAATCTCTTTGTTTATCTCATTTTTATTACCTTTTGGGTCAGTTTCCTTACTAGAAAACCGTCCAGAACCTGGTGTGGCAAGTTGACATTGATACGGAAAGGCTTGGCTGTGCCACGAGCTTTGTGCTGGGCTCCTCCCCAGGCAGCAGCAGTACAGCTTGAGAGTCGTCTGCCTGCTGTGCCTGGTGCCTGGACATCCTTGAATAGGTCACCGTGGGTAACCACTGTTTACACGTACCAAATTATTTGCCGAGGGTCAGCAGTTCACTATAATCCCAAGTCACTTCATGTTCCAAAGCGTTCACGTTCCCATCTCGGTGCTCCTGGTTTCTTCTGATAATGTCAGGAGATCTGCTGCAGGATTGTTATTGTGGGAGGGAGGGAATAGACTGTCACCAGTATGTCCTTTCTCACCAAGGGGTTTCTTTGAAAAATTGCAAATAGAGAGCAAGCAGAAGGTTCCAAGTGACAGAAAACATAGCTTGGTCAGTAAATGGACTAAATTCTGCTGCCACTCAAAGGAAACAGGAGTCTCTCCAGTCTGGAGCTACAGGGGCTGGCTGTTTGTCAAAAGCTGTAAAGATTTTGCTTTTAGTGGAACATTTGTGGTGGGAAGTCTGCGGTTGGTGACAGCAGTGCTTTCACAATGGAAGAGCACGAGCTTTGCTGGGCACCAGCGATTGCTTCTTGGCAGACCAGCCAAAATGCTCCCTTTCCTCACTGCCCGTGCTAGGTAACAGCCCCAAGCCATGACGAGCCCTATGCCTTCAGCTTTTGTGCAGTGTTGCTAAACCCAGATGCTAAATGGCTGGAAGATGGGAAACAGTAACTGTGATAGACTTGGAGATCTTCAGACCTGGTTCCTCATGTGCACGTAGGGTTCACACATCTGGGTTTCCATGGAGACCCCAAACGGCTGTTGTTTTAAATGAAAGATGACCTTCCATGTAATTGTGAGACATCTGAAGGAAGGACTTTGGGGAAACAAGCAAATACTGTGGTATTCCTGAAGAACTGTGCCCAGCCTTTGGGTGGCTGAACACAGAGTAGCATGGAGGACCCTTTGCCACGGGTCAGATTTGGTTCTGGTTCCTACACAAGGTGTGTAGAAGGACAGAGTGCATGGGGTCTGTGCGGCTGCCCTGCTGTGCCTGCAGGCTTGTCCTGCTGTGGGCTGGCTGAGGGAGAGGCCAGCAGCTCCTTCCACCCTCCCGTCCCCAGCAGAAAGCTGCTGCTGAAGGTGGAGCAGGGCCAGGGCTGTTTTCAGAGCCTGTTTGGAGAAAAGGCGGATACAGACATCACCAGGAGCAGTCTGGCACTACGCTGCTTCCGCTCTGCCCAGTGGTCCCTGCTGCACGGGTTAAATACCTCCAAACACCTGGACCAGGCTTGGGTTTGGAGGAACATCAGCTCTGATAGGTTGGCTCAGGCACCTGAGGACATTAGTGTGGGATAAAGATTTGGGGAAATGGAACTGAATCTGGGCATCAGCAATGCAGCAAGAGACACAAATATTGCTAAAATATATGAAATGAAAGTTAATGGAAAAATTGAAACATTTAGTGAAGCATGCAGAGCTGAAAACATTGCTATAGTTATTGGGTTTTAATTAGTTGGAAACTGTTCATTCAAGCTCTGTTTCTGTGCAGTGATTGTCCTAATGTGCTTGGGTTTGGGGTCTAATGGTTCTGGATTTTCCTTTCTTTATGAATGCTAAGTACTGAAATATTCATTATACATGTGTCCTCCTGACTTCTGGAGTGCTGTGGAGGGGAGATTTTTTGTACACTAAATTTTGCAGTAAATGATACCGGTTATTGCCTAGTGGTACTTACTGTAGCCCCAGTGACATTAAGTGGTCCTGCTCAAAAGACATTTCATGTGAAATGAAACATTTGAGGGTGTTTCACAACAGGAAAGTAGTATCACCTTACCTGTTTCACCTTTCAATATTAAAAAAGACTGAGAAGCTCAAGGCATGTGTTTTTACAATGCTCCGGGAGCTCATGTGGCCTCTGTATATACAGGTACACACACAGACTCCTAAGTGTGTCAGTGAAAAAACTCGAATTATTTTTCTTCCGTTGGAAGGTTTTGCCTCTTCAGTTGAGAATACTCCATTTCTATTAACATAACTCATAATATCAGTTTTCAGAGACAAGAACGTTTTTAATCGCTGGTCTCTCAATTCATGAGTGAATACAGATCTTGTTAACTAGAGCCTTGGTACCTGGAATTATAAAGGCATATTTTTGGGCATCACTGTGTGTCTGTTTTCTGATTTCTTGTTTGGAAGTCTTTATCTTTGCTGTCTTATCTGATGCCTTCTGGAAACAATTTTCCCTTAACACCACTTCATAAATTTCAGCATATACTAGATTGGAGGTTCTGGGCCATTTCTCACATTTTGTAATGAATTTTCTTATTGAATTCTTTTACAGATAGCACCTCATACATGCAAAGCAGTGCCTAAGATCCTGGTGGATTTTTTACTGATTGTATGTGTACAGCTCTAAGAACTTGTGACATATTCTGAAAAGCTAAGTTGGCACTGAAATGTGCACATTTATGTTTTTCGAGGCATTAAATGAAAAATTGGAAAATGGATAAGAGTAAGACAAGAATAAGCCTGTTAACATAAAAATAAGTAAAATTAGAAACCAGGTGTGTTTGCATAGTTAAATTTTATTTGGAATAACCGCAACTATTTGAAGTAACAACCAGATCTGTTGACAAATAGCTGGATGTTATTAGAGAAACTCTGTCACTTGTATTAATTTAATTAATGCCCCAGGCTTTACATGAGTAGCCTAACACTAAGATGATTAATCTGTGATTGTAAAGGGAAGCACCACTACAGCCGTGTGGGTTCAAAATTTTCCTCACTGGCTAACCCACATGAATTTTAATTTGGAGTTTTGTTAAACCTTGAAAGATAGTTCTATCATGTCTTGTTCTTCAGGGATGGCTGAATGTGGGGAAGAAAGGCGGGGGCCTCTCCCCTGTGAGAGCAGATCCCAGCCCCCTCCATGAGCTCCAGAAGGGCCTGAGTTTGCAAGGAAGGTGCAGTCTGGCTGCTGAGGGGAAGGTTGTTCTGTGAGGGTGTTTAGGGCACTAAAGGTGTGGAAGCAATTCACAGAACTGAGCAGCTGCACAAAAAAGTAGTGTTAGTGGAGAAGGAGTCGTGATGGGGAGGGAGACTGCCGCTGTCAGCAGCACGAGTGACTGCTTGTTGAAACCACTGAATGGGGAATCCCTGGGAAAAGAAGCAGTGCTTGGCATCATTCGGAAGAGCAAGCAGCATCTTGTTTGCATGGTTAGGGCTGGAGGGACTTTTGGTCATTGCAACCACTGCTTACTTGGATTCAGCCAACTTTCAGCAGCAGAACAGAAACTCCTGCACCTCCTCCCCCCAGACCTACTGTACCACAGAAAGGGAAAATAGCAATTTGACACCTGTATTTAGAAAGGACTTTGGAAACATGTCAATGTGGCTTTTGTCAAGAGAAATCGTGTCTGAGAGAAATCCACTGCCGTTTGTTTGAAGCACTGACATGAGTGTGGATTAGGGTGATTTGGTTGGTACAGTGTGCTCAGATTTTCCTAAAGCTTTTGATAAGCTCCTCAGTTGGAAGATCCTAAAGAAGCAAAACAGTAGCAGGATAAAAGGAAAGTTCCCTGCTGGAACTGATGTAAGGAGTAGGAATAAACAGTCAGGTACTTCAGTGGGAGATAACAAGTGGAATCCCACAGGGATCTGCACTGAGTTCTGTGATGTCTGGCATATTCATAAGTGGTCTGGAAAATGTCCTAAATAGTGCTGGATGCTTCTTTAACTGAGTTACTCAGGGTAGGAAAAATAAAAATCTACTTTTAAAAATGTGGAGAGTGGCATTGCAGTAAAATGGCAGCCTGCATTTGGTGCCAATAACCACAAGATAATGTGCATGGGGAAAAAGTAAACCTGCCTGTATGATGCTACAAAGGGCTTTAAACTATTGTGACTCAGGGAAGAGAGTTCAGATTAGCTGTCAGTAATTCTAAGAAATGTTGGCTGAGGGCAGAGCAATGCTCAAAAGCAAATAAATTGTCAGAAATTGCTAGGGAAGACACAGAAAACAAAATAATTATTTTGCTGTGCATTCACCTCTTGATTACTGTGTGCTGTTCTGGTCTCCATGTCTAAGAAAAGGTGTAGCGGTGTTCAAAAGGGACAGAGAAACCTGACAAGTGTTTTCACAAACAAAGAACAGCTTCTGAATTGAGATTGATTAAATAGACTCTTTAGACGGGAAAAGAGAAGGTGGAAAGGCATGCGATAGCAGTGTTTAAAATCATGAGTGGCATGGAGAAAATAAGTAGCAAATGATTATTTGCGTTTCTCCCAGAACAAGAACAAGGGACATCAGGTGGAATTACTGGGTAGTGACTTAAGCAAACAAGAGCAAACTTGGTCCTTGCGGTGTGCGATTAAACTGGAACCAGTGTTCCGGTATCTGCTGGGTGTCAGGAGGTTAGACTGGCTCAAAACCAATCAGGAGAATTAATGGAAAAAGAAAATCTATCAGGGACTATTAGGCAGCAAGATGACATTCCTGCCTGAGGAGCTGCCTATGTGGCAGGCTGCTGGATGTGAGGAGGAGAGTGGAGGAAATGACTGCATGGTCACCCCTTTGAAAAATTGTTTCCCTTGATGTCTGCTGCTGGCTTCTGTCAGTGGTGGAATACCGGACTAAATGGACCTTTAATCTGATCCAGTAGAATTCTTCTGCATAATGTTTTTGTGAGGATTCAGTCTGGGAGAAAGGCACATAAAATAGCTCAGAGACCCATAGGGTCCTGAGGCTTTATCTCTACTTAAATAATTTAGACCCAGCCTGGATGTCCACTCAGAGTCTTGAAAGAGAATGTATCCAGAAGGTCTCATTGATCCAGCCACCTGAGAAGGTGAGAGCCTTGGGGACTACAGAAATGAACCAGAGACACCCATGCTTTTGGGTATTGAATCTGGTTGCTGGTGGGATGAGTAAGCAAAATGACAACCAGTGCTGTATTGGGTTTTCCTTCATCCTGTAATTAAATGATTTGTAGTTCTTTGAAGAGTACCTTTTGCATTGTACAGTTTGTTGTTTTGCTTTCTGAGCTTGGGTGTAACTCGGATGTGCAGGAACAAGCCAACATATTGTCATTGGTTAGAGAATGCCCCTTTAAAACAAAATATTTTTCTATAGCTAGAAGTGTGACTATGAGAACTGTATTTTGGTACCTGGAGAATGTTGAACTAGAGCTAAATTGAATGTCTGTTTCTTCAAGAAGGGTAAATTTAATCAGCTGCTCAAAATCAAATTAAGGGGGAAATCAGTTTGGAAAAACACAAGAATTACAATATAGCTAATGACCTGAGGTAATACTGGCAAGAAATTTGCTTTCACATTATAAAATGAAAAATTGTTTCTCTAAGAGGGAACTGCTTGTAGCTCGTGATTGCGCAGGGTAGTTCAGAGCCCGGTGTTTCCTTGAGAGAACAATTACAGTGTGCCGCCCTTCCACCATTTACTTCCCCTCTATTATAGTAATACCAACAGTTAGTATACTGTGATCAAGCCTGTCAGGGTTTCTATCATAGTATTATTTTCGAACTTGGATGTTAAGCTGGAAATGTTTTCCCAGCCTAGCCTGAAACAGGCCTCTACAGCTGGTGGCATGTGAGTGATCCAGAAGTGCCATATCTTTTGCAGAAACACAGGCTCTCCTACACCATCAATCCTTCTAAGAAATAGAACATCTGGGAATAGAAGGTGAATCCTATGCTTGCACCTTGCTGCAGAGAGGGATTTGGATTTTAATGTATACATTACTCTGACTAACTTAGGTGAGTAGAGGGGCTTTATTCAGTGTGGTTGAAAGGGCCAAGGTCTTCCCCTGCTGATCTCCTTCCCATATAAAGGGAAGACACTGAAGGAGCTATGGCTCAAAGGTGCTGCTGCTGTTCTCATCCCTGAAGGTGATCCCTTCTGGCATAAATTTATCTCTCTTATTGACGTAGCATTTGGAGATGGTGGCCAGAAGCTGCAGCCATGACTCAGTAAGAAGGGGAAAAGCGCTGCTCTGATATTACCTAGAATTGCATTTAACTTAAACCAGCCTGGTGCCCTGCTCTTCTGTGACCTTTATCCATCAGGAGTTATTAGCTAATTGAATTCAGAAGGTAACTCCCTAACTGTTTTCAAACTAAATTAACTTGCTTCAAGGGACCAAGTTGTGTTTGTATTTCCACAGAGATAATGAGTTTAGGCTTCAACTGAAACCTTGCCAGATAATAAGGAAAAAATAAATCAATGACCTCACTCTTATCTGGTCTTAACAGGCAGGCTTTCCTTTGCTAAAAGTGACCCTGAAATGGTCTGGATTGATTCACACAAACACCGAGCCCTGCGTCCTGCTAAGCAGAGCCGTCCTGGGAAACGCTTTGCTCCACGGGAGATCTAATCTGAACATCAGCAAAGCTGCAAGTATTTGAGTCGCAGCTTTTCTTAGAGTCAAAACGAATGCTTCTGAGAAATTCAAATGAGCAGTAAGATAAAGAGTTAAGGAGGAATTTAGCATCAATGCTAATTAGAAGAAAAAACCCCACATTCTCACACTTGTGCCTGGGACTGAACAGTCTTCACAGGCATATACTTCTCTGATTCTCCATAGACATATGCTTCTCTGATTATTTAATTAGCTGGTATTGTTAAATAAGAAATGCTTTACAGCCATTAAAGGGAGGTTGTTGCCTGCTGAGAACTGGTCTAGCAGTATTGGCAGAGATCTTTCCTTTGGTGCCTTTGTGAACGAAGTAGACAGGTCAGAAATGTGCCTCTGCAAAAGTACCTTCTGACTCTATATGGATCTCTCAAATGAAGGCTTAAATCTTCAGGTAATAAATGTGATTAATAATAGTTTTACAGAATATATGAAGCAATCTATTCAATTACACAGATGTAAGAGGCAGGAGGCTTTAGCTACTGGTACAGAATCTGTAAAACCTACTCTTACAGCCCAAATAAGGAAATTGAAATTTTATAGTAGCACTAGCAGTAGTACTAGTAAAGACCATTGCAGTCTAGTAAGAGATGTGATGTGTTAGGGAGAGATGGTAGCTTTTATCAAATATGTTGATACAGGTTGTATAGTAGCACCACTTCTTTTACTGTTGAATGTCATAGGAAAAAGTGCCCCTAGGCAAAATTCCTTGGATGTATTCAAAACCTGACTGGACACAGCCCTGAGCAACTGGCTCTTGTTGACCCTTCTCTGAGCACAGGGCAGGACTGGATGATCTCCAACCTCAACCAGTCTATGACTTTGTGAACCCAGAATATGTTTTTACTCAGTGACTAGGACCTTCTCATGGGAACTGCTGCAGAGAACAGTGTCCAGGTCCCCCGGAGGGGAAGAAGGCTCTGAAAAATGTTTCTCTGTTATGAATCAAACTGGGCTTCTTGAGTTCCTTACCTTTTTGTCCTTCTGAAAAACCAAAGTCCCATGCCACTTTCAGACAACTTACCTCCTGGGGACTGGCTGTGATTCCAGATTTATCAACATGTCACCCCTGCAAGCTGTGAGAAATTGGCCTTTGGCCATAAGTGAGTTCCACTCAGAGCAATCTTCATTTGTGACTGGCTTGGATGTGCTTACTCGGCAGTAAGGATAAACGAACCTATTAGGGAGGTGATTTGATCTGAGCATAAAGTTAATTCATTCTAACAACAGCATGGGATGAAGCAAAACGGACAGAACACTCCCATAAAATAAATCAGATATGGAAATTAAATGTCGTGACTCTAAGACAGAATCTGAAATCATTATATGCAATACATTTTATTTTTCAAGTATTTGCAGTGGAAATGTCTCTTTTAAATGGTCACATTTGGAAAGTCTTGTGATTAAAGAAATTAAATTAAAATCTCCTCTGCCTTATTTAAAAATTACAATTTTTTTATATGTTGTTTCTGTGATTATTAAAAGAATATAAGATAAAACAGTAGATGTTTGAAAAGCTGCTTTGGGTCATTGTCTTCAAACAATTGCCTTAGCTCCTTAGTTACAACTTGAAGGTTTTTATATAGTCAGAGTGCTGTAGGGATCAGAATTGAGGCTTGAACTTTAGAAAAATTGTAGAATACTTTTTGCCAAGAAAAGTGAAGGGCTGAGTCCTTGCACTTGGTGGAGATCCAGTCAGAGACCACATAGAATGCAGCATGCTAACA